>CM073775.1:76291503-76439448 GCA_037158775.1 Hetaerina titia | reverse complement strand
ATTGTGTGTGTTCCTATATATTTTTTAAAACTTTTTATACAAGTCTAGGATGTTTAGGTGTTACCTGATATAAATATTCTTTCGAGGCTTCTGTTAACTGGCTGTTACTCTCATTTTGTCCAATTAAAGTAGAGGAGAAGTTCAACACCTTTAATATATCTCTCATGTATTTTATAAATTGGAGCCAAATAATAATTTTGAAAATATATTTTATATTGTAGGTTTTCATTTACTTGAACCGAAAGGCCATATTATTTGACACAACCACTTCAAAAGCTGGCTATCACCAGGTCTCAGATGGCATTGATTATGAGCAAAGGAATTATTATCTTGAAACAATAGGTGACTTGGAAAGATATTGGTATGACATGTGGAATATCTGCTTGAAAACTCACTTAGGTAAGTTGTAATGAGATTTTCCAGCTCAGAAGTCCAATGAGGATGATCTCTTGAATTCCTAAAGAAATTCAAAAAGTAATTGTTCAAAAATAGTAATTTCTCTTCTGCATTGCAAAAATATGGCCAATTTAATATAAGTTCTGAAATTAAAAAATACAACCTTACTTGAAACTTATTTTTCTCGAAAACCAAAGAAATTTTAGATTGAAGTGGCTTTTTAGTATTGCTGCTTTGGTGCATTGTGTCACTCATGAGTATCTTTATAAACTGCAATATGATAAAAATACTCAATTGCAGCTTTGATCAAAAGCCACTTTAGCATCATCAAGCTGCTTCAAAAGCTCACAGGAAAAGACTCGGTTGTTCAATTCACACTTGGTAAAGTTCCCTTTTTTAAAGCATTTAAGTTGACTGATATCAAGGACATGATTGGGAATATCATTTAAAATACACCTTCCAGCAAGTTTCATTTAGATCATGTATCACATGAGTGTTTTCCTTTTAGGAGGAAGAATGTGTGTAACTGGTAATGATATAACTCTTGAGATATTGGAGTGTAAAGAGTCAATGATTGAGGCAACACAACCAAAGAATCCAGATGAAGCACCCATGCTTGATATTGGGTACATTCCAGGAGATCACAAAGGTGCTGCTGGTTTAGACTCAGCAATTTTTTCGTAAGTGCATTTTTGTAGCAATGGATTTTTAAGATTCCTGACACATGTGTGATAAAGTTCCTGTTTTAATTTTAAAATAAATCCTTAAGTTAAGATTAAGATTCACATCTGAAGGCCAAGATGAGCCTTATTGATAAATAAGTGCAAATGGAAGGCATTCCTAAATTAAGAAGTGATAAGTCAGTTTGGTTCTTTGGTTCCCAATTCCATTGGTTCTTAAGACTAGGACCAGAATCCAAAACATTAATTCCAGGACTGATACATATAATATGCTGGGTTTCTTTCACAAAATAAAACCAGATCCCATGAAATATTTTCATATCAAAGTATTGTATTTTTTTATCCTTTTACATTTAAAATAGGCCATCATTTAATCAGGTAGTGGATAACCTAAAAATCTTATTTTATGGAGCTGCATAATACTTGGGTATTGAAGAGGGCAGCTCCTGGAATATGTTTCTCTGAATCCTATCTACTTAATATCTCACAAGCAGATGCAAGGGCATGTGGTGGGGGACACACTTATGATAATAAGAGATAGGCAAAGAAAAGGACAGAGCAAGTTAGTATTAGAATAGAGACTTCAAAATTAGAAAATGTATAGCAGAAGGTGAAGAAAGGAAATATATATATATATTTTAAAGTTGTGTGTGATAAGATGGAAAGAGATTAGGGATTATTGGAGTGATGAGTATAAACTAATATACAGCAGAGGGGAAGGGACTTGGGGAGGGATGGCAGTAGAATTAAACAAAAAAGTAAGAAGCAAAGTAAACATAGAGCAGGTGAGTATTTAATACTGTTGGTAGAAGTAAAAGCTGTAGCAATAAACTTCATCATTATAGAGGTCTGCATGTCAACAAGTAGCCATAAGAAGGGAGAAATAAGAGTATATGATCAATTAGAGAATATAATTGAGGTAGTCTTTGAGAGGAAGCATTTAATAGTTATGTGGGTTAGAATGTTTTAGTGGGTAAAGTTAAAGGTGAAAGTAAAATAGGATACTATGATTTAAGAACAATGACTGGGAGAAGATAGCATTAGGGCTCTGCAGAAAGAATGGTTTAATCATGACAAAGATTTGGTTTAAACACAGCAACAGATGTAGGTATACATGAACAATGTCCAGGAATTCAGAGAGGCATCAGTTAGACTACATTATGGTTAGGTAAAGATTTAGGAATAACATGATTAAATCACATCTTCGCAATTCATTTCCCAGGAGAAGATGAAGATTTATATCATAATTTAGAATGATTGAAGTATAATGTTTGATTCAAGAGGATAAGTAGGAAAGATTGACGAGGAAATGGAATGTAGAAGCATTAATCAGGGCAAAAAGGAATGAGTATCAGAAGGTAATAGAAAAAATCGTGTGTGAGAACAAGGAGACAGGTGTAATAGAAGAAAAATGGAAACATATTAAGTAAGAGATATCAGAAGCCACAAATAAAATTATTAGAAAAGTCAATAGGAAAAGGATAAGAAAGCCATAGATTACTGAAGAGAAGATTAGGAAGATATATGAGCTAAGGAAATGGAATAATTTAAACACAGAATTAGATATAAGGAGAGAAATAATACACTGAGGTGGGAAATTAATATTGCAAAAGAAGCATTGCAGAAGATATTGCAATTGTGTGATGGAAGATGTAGTGCAAGGACATGGAAAGTGTGCAGAGGAATGGTGAAATTGGTGTACTGTACAGAAAGTTGAAAGAAGTATCAGGAAACGAGAAGGGAAAATCCATGCAAACAATCAAGAATAAGGCAGGAAAATTATTAATTGAAACAGGGAAGATACAAGAGAGCTGGAAAGATTATATAGAGGAACTATATGGTATAGACATTAGGCTAGCAAGGTTAGGCATAGAGAAAGAATATGATAAGGATGAGGATAGGTTAGGTCCAGACCAACTTAATGGTATGACAGAAAGCAAAAGAGAATACCACCAAATAACCAGAGGGCATTAAGGGATTTGAAATCAAATAAGGCCATGGGGATGGTTAACATTCCCATGGAACTAGTTAAAGGTTTAGGAAAATTTCAAAGGAAGAGTTTTTATGTGCATTAATAGCATTTATGATGAAGAATTTTTCAGATCAGTGTTAATTCCTATTCCAAAAAATGGTAAAAGCAGCTGTATGTGAGGACTGTAAATCAAAGGTTGATTTCACACATAGCCAAAGTGGTACTTTAGATTGTCAATAAGAGGATGGAGAACAGGACAATTAATTAGCTACTTTAGGGATGATCTGTTTGGGTTAATGAGGGGGGGAGGTAATATTGATGCCATGCAATAATAAGATTACTAATGTTTAAGAATATAGATTATAACTCGGATATATTTGTTCGTTTCATATATTTCAGGGAGGTGTTGATAGAATAAATTTGGTATTCTTAATGAATTAGCTATAGAAGAGAGGTGTGGATTGGAGTGATAGGTACCTTATCCATCACCTGCACAAGTCAGACTACTTATGTGTGAGTGGTGGATGGAGTCAGGATGGGCAGTATTAGAGCAGTCATTGTCACTCATGCTTTTCTTTAGAGGAAATAGTAAAAATGACATGAGAGGAACTGGAGTTCAGAATAAAAGTATGTGGGTAATTCATAAAATCAATTAGGTTTACAAATGATGAAGCTTAAGTTAGCCAGTCAGCCATGAGGTCACAGTCATTGCTGAGCACATTAGAAAGTCATCTGAGATAAGTATGGGATGAGAATGTATGTAAGCCAAGCAAATATTATGAGGATTTTGAGAAGGAAGGTTCTGTTAAAATGTAAAATTGCAGGGCAAAAACTAGAGTAAGTGAATCGATTTACATATCTTGGAAGTGTCTTGGGCCAAGATTGTTACAAAGAATGTAAACAAGTGTGCTAAAGGAGTGTAGCTAAAGTGATGTAAGAAGGAGGGAATTGATAGTAAGGATGTTAAATATAGAGAAAAAATTCTACTGAAAACTTTGTTTTGAGATGTAATTTTGTATGACTTGGAACTTGGTCATTGAAGCAAGAAGATAGGCATTGATTCAAGGCTTTTGAAATGTGAATGTGGTGAAGGATAGGAAGGGTAAAATGGATGGGAATGAAAATAACTGAGAGCATACTAGGCATAGTGGGGGAGAAGAAGCATTGTTGGGAAAAATCTAAAGTAAGTTGGACCGGTATTTTGATTAGTGATGAATTGCTGAAGACTGGGATAGAGGCAAGGATATTTAGCTAGGGAGGTAGAGGTGGGAAAAGGTTAGGGATGCTGCACTAAATGAAGAGAGGTCAAATGTATTTGGAATTGAAGAACAGTTTTTTAATTTTGGTTTCTCATTTTATCTTATTAGTTGAAGGTAAGAAATCTAACGTACAGCCTGCATCTATCCCAAATCCCAACTTAAAAAGAAAATACCAAATTTATGTAATAATAATGCATTATATAAAATTCAATATGTTTGATCAGTAAAACATTACCATTTGTACCACATGTATTTTAATGTAACATCAATTTAATAAGTTAAAATTGTCCCAAGATGCAGCTTTTCAATTTGTCAAATTAGTAAAGAGTTATTCCATAGATATGATAATATGTAGTAAATAATGATGCTGTAAATTTCTAAAAATAATTTATTTTGCTTCTTTTTGTAGGCATTTGAAAAGAAATTGGACCAAGGGTAATATGAATGTGAATTTAAAGCTTACTCCCCTCAAGGTAAGTATTCAAGAAAGATTTACACATATACCTGAATATTAAAACTGTTCTTGAAATAACACTGTTCAATCTTATCCATGGTATTTATGAAAATTTTTCTGTGTTCTCAGTCTGAAAGTCAGCCTGCTCAGGAAGTCTCTGTTAGATCAATGAAATTGAAGCAAGGGAAGGAGAAATTTGGTGGCTTCAATCAGGTATTGCATATGTTAATAATCATGAACGTTTTCCTGTTACATTTAATGGTTTAGCATAGAATATGGTTATTACTTAATCTTATCTTGTGATGTATTATGCCAGATGGCATATCAATAGTCATTGATAGCAATCAAATTATTAAAAATCAAAAAACAATGGACAGATATGGATCTGATTCTTGAATTTAGGTTACTTGATGAGTCTATCTAGCTTTTTATTGAAACCATTATATTTATGAGGTGGTAAAGCATAATGCATATTTATGGATGGAGAATAATTTTTTTATTTTGGATGTTATCATAGAGAATAGTGTCCTAAACAATACTGCAATGTGTGTATCTGTACAAATCATGGTGTGCTATTCACATTTTGTTGTATGTGCACTGAAGTATTTAAAACAATGCCTTAAGTAATGTTATGTACAGTAATGTTTCATATTGAAATAATGTGCCTAACTTTTCATTGTTATTTTGCAGGGAAATCTTCTTAAAGTTGGAAAAGTTAACAAAGCATTTGCACAAGTTTCTGGTAGCCTAAAAAAGAGGGCCATTTTAACGTCGGTTCAAAATATATGCAAGAAAAAAGTGGAGAAAGCTAAGCATGTGGTTCGTAAAGTGCTCCCAAGAAAATTAAGAAGGCCCAGACCTTACTATGATGAGGAAGATCGGAAAGCTCTGGCAAAAATGAGTAAATTGTAAGGATACTAGAAAAAATAATATTTATTATTAATGGAAAAGCAAATTAAATTATTGAATGATGAATTCTGGTCACTTTTTGTATGTTTTATGACCCTGATCATATTTTATGTTGTAATAACTAAGAGCATGTTTACTTTGTAGTGGGGTTTACATATTGGCCATAAATTAAAGTATAAATTTGTTTCTTATGCAATAGATGCTATTCTATGGGCAACAAAATTCTTGAAAATACTGAGAAACCTGGTAATTTGAAAAGCTATTTTCATTCATGACCTAAAAAAATTTGAGTTAAAAATTTTCTGGATAAAAAAGCCTAAATTTAAAGAAATTCTTGTGATGCTGTGAATAAAATAATGATACCATTTTAATCAGCCCATTAAAATCTCTAAAATTGATCTCAAAAGGTTTTTAATTCAATTGCTTTAAACTACATTTAGGAAGTAAGCATTCAGCCATGAGTATTTAGTAAACCATAAACACAGTAATCAACTCGAAGGTCGGTTTAGTAAGTGATGGTACAGCTCACCCATGTACCAAGCCCGACGGCGTGTGAATATTCACACATCAGGGTAGGGGGGCCAGTTCCTTTCCCTGTGCCTGTTATGGTTTCCCAGGAAGATCTGGTCCGAAAAATTAACTAGCTTGGGTGGAGCTGCAGGTGCCCAAAGTGCCTTGCCCGGGAATCGAACCCGGGACCCTCTGGTCAGTAGTCCAACACTCTACCCACTAGACCACGGTGACCCACTATTTAGTAAATAAATACGAAAATGAATGCCAAAACTAGGGTATTATTTGACAATTAGTGGCCCCCTGTCCATTGACCTATCCCATGGATAACAATGAATGTTTGGGAGCAGTTATTTAAATTGTATATTTTCCACTTGTCATTTCCTGGCCATTAAGCAATTGATTCATGATATATAAGCTCTATGATACTATCTTCTCTCAACTTTCTTTCATATTTCCACTAAAATGGGCCTAGTGGGTCAGAGCAGTAGAACTTTCAAATCTCTTTTGAGAATACTTTTATAATGCATGCATCTTATGTATATCTAACATTTCAATATAACAATTCCTACTGAGACTGTTTTGGGGCAAAATTTGAAAATTAGTAATGTGTGCAAGTCAGAAGACTAGACCATCGATTTTAAGTTTATTATAAATGTATTTTGATTTATCCATACTTTAAAGTAAACAAAATCCTATGCACTTGATGAGGGACAGCTCTTGGTTCGACTTACTTATTTGATAATCCATGTTAAGTGGGTTTAAATCAGTGAGGTTTTACTGCATCTGGTTTGCTTGTATCTCTGTAAAAGTAGGTTGCATGAAGATAGTTAAACATAATGAAATTTCTTTGACATTCATGGGTCTACAGGATTATGTAGCTATAGTCTGTAATAATCTGAATTTAATTCAATTCTACTTTAAGGCGAGTTGATTGGACAGAGATGGAGGACTCACTGCTTCTGACATGTAAAGTAGCTGGGCTGTATTTTTTTCCAAACCCAAGATATTTATCTATAAGTTTTCAAGCAATTCGAGATGTTCTTCACAGTACCATAAAGGTCAGTAAAAATTTATCCTAATCAGACATGTGTTCATGTTGTTATTCTTGCTCTTTTATCCAAGTATCTTTAATAATATTAATTTATGCATTAATTTTTATTAATTATTGCATAAAACCACAGAAATTTGTGTATATGACATGGCTAGACATTATTCTTGTTTGTTAAATCGTTTGAATATCATTAGCTCCCAGTTTTGGGGATGTTGGGAGAGTAGAGAGCAGGCATGGTTTATACGAGGGGGAATGCCTCTTGCTGGGGCTAACTGATAATCCACCCATTAAATAATGAGACATTAAATAACTGGCTCTCTACTGAATGTATTTTATCACTTAAATGTCAGGAGGAGGCTTTCAATTGAAGATTGATTTTGCCAAAATTCAAATACATAAAGGTATGATAGTGAATTTAGTGATAATACAATTCTTATGTAAAGCACCAACTTCTTCATATAATGCTTTCTTTTAAGTATGATCCATTGTCATTTGAATGATATCTGCAATTTAAAGATTGTTTCCTGAATTGACAGTCAAAAGAACTGAAGAAAAATCTAGGTTTATAAGACATCAATGTATTCTAGTCTTTATTTTTAAATTTGTAAAAATATTAATGTATATTGTGGTTTGCAATGTAAAAGCACTTGCATTCTTGATTAGTGTTTGTTCTTAAACAGAAGCTCTTTAAAAATGCTCTAATTAAAATAATAATCAGTCAAAATGAAGGAAAGTAATTATGAAGTAGTATTTTTTTAATTCAATCATTTTATTTTTGCAATTAGCTTTCAATGACAAAATAAAAAAATCTCAGTTTTGTTACCTTTCAGGATTCTATAAACAAAACCTCCCGTGCCTGCCAGCGTCGTATACTTTATGTCATGAGAAACCCAGCCACTGCTCATAGTGTCTCACTATCTTTGCTGGACCTGAAGCATGATCAGTCAATATCCAAAAAATTTGAGGTAAGTTGTACCTTGCATAAAAATTTCCCATCAGATGGCTGTGATCTGGCATTAACCATGTCAGGTTTATGATTTTTTTACTCATCGTAATCATGTGGCCTACAGAACAACTTAATATGCTTAATACTCCTCTCATGCATTCAATAAAAAAAAAGTTTCAAAAGGTCCTTCATGAAGTTATTTTGTTCTCTAATAAAGATTCTTGGGGAAAATTGCTGTAAAATTCTATCAGCCTCTTCATTCATATTTTTGTGTGTTTGTGTGATTCATAATACAGACATGCCAACTCTCCCGATTTAAGCGGGAGACTCCCGATTTTTCCTTCTTACGTTCTTGATGAACTGTTCAAATTGTGTACTTAGCTTAACATGTTAATAAAGTGTGACATTCATTAAAAATTGGCAAAGTGTCATAAAGGGATTAAGGTGCCATGCAAATATTGTGGTAATTAAAAGTGATTACTTCGTGATACACTTCTAAAAATCTCCCGATTTTTCATTTTTGAAAGTTGGCATGTCCTCCCGATTTTTCATTTTTGAAAGTTGGCATGTCTGATAATATTTACTCTATGTAATTAAAATCATGTGGGTCGCGGTAATCCAGAGCATTGGACTACTGACCAGAGGGCTCGGGTTCGATTCCTGGGCAAGCTTCTCTGGGCACCTTCAGCTTCACCCAAGCTTTGTGATTTTTTGGGTAGATCTTCCTGGGAAACTATAACTGGCTCAGGGAAAGGTACTGGCCCCCCAACCCTGATGTGTGAATTTCACCTGCCATCAGGCTTAGTACTGGGTGAACCATCCCTCACCTGCCAAACTGTCCTTCGGGTTGATTACTATGTTTATGGTTTTGTAAAAATAAAATCATATATTAGTACTTATGTCTAAATTACCATAATTTCTCTCTTACCATAGTGTAATGAAGTTTTGTACATCCACCAGAGCTTTCTGGGTGGAAGAATAATGATTGTTAATGACAGGGTTACTCATCACAGCTGGATATTATATGAAACACTCAGCGGTAGTTGGAGGAATGTTTGTCAAAGTGGAGACCCAGAGTATCAGTAGTACTCTGAGCTCTAATAAATTTTCAATATGTGTTGTCCTTTCACATGCTGGGAAATTCATCTCTAATATTTAATGCCTATTTAAAAAAGAACCTACACACTCACCCAGTGATGGTTATTCCTCTCGAAAGGCTTTAGAGAAACTTGCTGTCTGTGTTCCTACCTGGTAGCAATTTAGGCAATGTATCTTGTGAGTATTCACCTCTCCCATAATAACCTGGATGATCCTCCATAACATTCACCACTTGTATGTCCTTAATCATTTATGTTTATGGGATTGATCAATTTCACTGAATGCCTTGTTCTGATAGTGTTTTTTTCACCGTAATAATCCAGTGTCAGGAGAGAAGTTGGTGAAAGATGTTTATTTGTATGCCTGGGTAAATTCATAAGTTGGTGTCTGACTTTTTAGCCCACAATTTTCCAATATGTAAAAATTTTCTCTCCTTTCTGAGTAAATACTAATAATTATTGATCTTTTCTATCAAAAAAATAATTATTTGATCTAATGCTATTCTAATGTGAGAAAGTTATTGGTGAAACTATTGAAATAATAATAAATGAAAATGAGAGGTTATTAATCACCTTAAATTACATCCCCTTCTTATTAATCTAATGCTAATGTGCAGTATGAATGCCCAAGATCATAAAATCCTGCTTTCCATTGGTTTGTCAAATTTTGAAACAAATGCATTTTATGTTAAAGACACTAAGGAAAATTTCATAGGGCAAATCTTCCTTGAATAAACTTCGCCAGTATGATTTTATCTATCTTTGGAAGTTATTCTCAAAAAAAAAATACTATTTAATTCCTTAGTGGGCCCGTGGACAAAAATTAGATCAAAAAACAAATAAAAATGCTATGCCGAATCGTAGAAAGTTAGTTAGTAATACATTTTCTATATGGCTTTCCATGTACCTGTGATAAATTGTTCTTTTGAAAAAATTTCTATGAACATAAGAAAGTTGGTGTTTTTGTAATAGTCAACAGGGACCATCAACAATCAACTTTTAGTATGTGTACTGTATATGATTATTAATATTATGCCATAAACATATATTTTCTATTTATTTTTGGAAAAATTTACGTACAGGAAAACATACTTCCATAGTTCATCCTATTCACAGCTGATGTCTCTGTCCTTTTAAGGGAGTTGTTGAGAGGGCAAAGGCTGTAGCCAAAAATAAGGAGCAGCTTGAAAAATTAGTTCGTCCTGCATTTGTGGAACTGGTGCAAATCTTAACCAAGAGAGAGGAGTCCTCAACAAAACCTAAATCTAACCAAGGGTTTCAACAAAATGACATAGTTGAATTCAGGTTTGTGGAATTACTAAATATTTTCTTTTGAGATTTCCTAAATTATCTATGTTGACTGAGGGCAATGGTAAGAAGAGGTCTTCCCTATTTGGCATATAGGGAAATATATCCTGAGTAAATGTGTCACGCCAAGCCATGACATGAAATGTTTTTCCATTTTTATCAAGTTTAAGTGCACCAGTGCTTTTTTTTTAATAATCTTAATTGCATGTAAAATATTTTATATCCTATCCATTTCACCTCTTTAATGTTTCATAGGTTAAACAATAATTAATTGTAAGGACTTAATTAACTACTTCCATCATTTCCCTGAGTTTTAGTATGAATATCACTTTCCTTTTTGTGTAATATACTTGTGATCCTTCTATCTTTCTAATGTTTATTTCCTGAAAGTTCACCAATTGCAGAGAGTATAGCCTGGATAATCTACAATCAGATAATAGAATTTACTGTATGTAATTTTTATAGATTAATTAAACATTGAATCTCTTCTAGATGATCTTTCAATCATGTACAATATTAAGAAATATACAATGCCTCATGCTTCCTCTTTCCTGATAAATCCGTTACATGCTAAAAAAATGTCTGAAGGTAACATAAAAGAGAATACTAGAAAGTTGGTTGAAGCAGCATACCAGGTTTTTTTTAAATGTATTGGAAACAATTTTTCCTGATGTAACTGTATGTTGCAGCATGCTCGCACCATACAGGCTGTGGTGGGGGGTCTAACCTTCAACACACGCCAAGTCCCAATCACCTGCAAGTGTTCGTTCAGGTTGGATTTTGCTTTAAGTGGACCCCTGCCGAGTGGCTCGGTGCAAGCTCAAAATTCAGAAAACAATTGAACAGTGGTACGATATCAAATTTTGTGTTGGACTGGGGAAATCAATTACAGAGACGTTGGGCATAAGCAGGGTAATTAGGTAATTTTTAAGTGGCATAAGTTCTTCAAAGTGGCCGAGAGAGTGTGGAGGATGAGCCCTGATTTAGATGGCTGTTGACGTCAAGAACTGACGATATTATGCATGTACATGAAGTGCTGAATTCAGGCCATCGGTTAAATGTGTGCTTGATTGCAAATCATATTGGCATTGATTAGATGTCAGTGTACACTAGAGTAGAACTTCTCCGCTGAGTTCATCCAATGTATTGCGAACCAGTTTTGCCGTCTGTGATGGAGCATTACCATGAAGACAAAGAACCATATGTTGCCTCTTTTGGTCTTTTTTTCAAGCAGTAAACAGTTCAAATCAAACACTTGTTGTTGGTAGTGTTTAGTATTAACTGTTTCACCAGGTTTTAACTGCTCATAATAGACCATACTCTTCTAGTCTTGCCAAACACATCATTGATCATGAACACATCATCACTGATTCTCAAAATAAATCCACTTTTCAATCCCAGTAACAGTGCAATGCAAAAACAACTTCCTTTTGTACCATGCAAGCAAAATTTCATGTGTGTTTTCACACCTCTCCATCTGCCTGTCGTTTAACTCATCTGGTACCCATCTGCTGGTCTTCTGAACCTTTTCTATCCCTCATAGGTGATTGGAAACAGCTTGTTGACTAATGCTTAATTGCTCTGTGAGTTGTTTTTGTGTTTGTGAATCATTTTTGTCCAACAGTGCTTGCAATTCCACATCTTCTTTTTGGTGGTTTCCTGTGTACATTGTCGGCAACGCTGTCGGTAAATACTCTTTGTTTGGAATAAATTTCAACATATTGAACACAACAATGTAACACTATGCAAACACTTTTTCAATTTATCACTCATGCACACCTGACACTTGTTGATGGAACAATAAAATAACCTAAGTGTCAAATCTTTATTCCACAAAATACATTGGTGCACCATCTGTTATCTGAAATCCACATTTCATACTGGTACACCTGGGAAATATATTTCCCTTTTCAGATTTTTTTGCCCTCCCTTTTTCGTGCTTTAGTCTCCTGACCATCTTCCACATCAAATGTTGACTTGTATATTATGTATACCTACCTTAAACTGGACGAACTTTATCAGTTGCTTGCATGATAAACTGCACTCCTATGCATACATGCTATGAAACGAGTGCCAGGGATATTCAACATTTTTATCAGTGCATTATGGCTATTTCTTCTCAAGGATCTAATATGGAATTATCTTCAGGGGTGTATCCAGCCATAGTACCCATATTTTCAATCTACAAAAAGATCTTATGGTTTATTCCATTTGAATGATCAGGGATGCCAATACAGTATATGCCAAAATGAAACTATCCAATGTACAAGAAAAGTCTTAGCTCTCACAGGAACAAGCCCCTACTAAATTATTGCTCAAATATTTAATACACTACTGAACCACTTTAAATTAACAAGAAAAAGAAGTATGTAAAAGTAAAGTAAGAACATAAATATAAAGAGTTCATGTTACTTGAGAGTCGAATACTTAGCTGATTGTAATTTGCTGTATACAATTTTGTGAACAAAATATCTAAACTGTAAGTACTCTTCATCATGCTGTTTCATGCTATACTGTTTAATATTTAAGCATGTGTTTTTTGATTAAATTTATTTTTGACTTGCCTCATCTCTGTTTCTGAACCTATGTGGCCAATAAATTCTATTCTCTGTAGGTTGAATAATAATGTAAATGAAGTGCAATATGTAATTGAAAACGTTGCCATTTTATTAATATGGCAAAATGATGTCATTTTGACTGTTGTAAATAATGTAATTAATTCAATAAAAAGTTTTTTTATTGTTTGACTTATGGTAAAAGAGCCACATATTCTCTTATCTTTTGATCCAATAAGAATTGAAGTGATTTCACTACTTGCTTTGCTTTATATTATTTGTGATACTCCATTGTAATATATACATGAAATTTTTAGGTCAAAATATGACATTGCTTTCCCCCATGTTCTTGAAAGCAAAAGTCGTTTTTCTGATGTGACCAGTGTGGATGATATCTACAAAACTGTTCTTCATACTATAATTCACGTAAGTACTTTACACACATGAGAAGTCAATGCATTCTCTATGGTTCCTATATTTTATAATTATCATCTGAATGAAGACTGTGCATTAGCACTCAGTGAATGGGATCTTTGAAATGGCTATCCTGTCTTTCTGTGGGATGACCTATTTAGACCTAATCTATTGATATTTCATTAAAGGAGCAAATGAAACTTTTCTTCCTGTTAACGTGAAATTGACTTGTTTTACGTGTTTTCACTCCAGATAATTCATAATAAATTGGATCTTCATTGTGTGTAGTCTTGTGGGTGGGTCTTATAATGAATTTATTCTTATTTGTGTAAAGAAACTAATAAGTAGTGGTTTACTGGGTAAGGCTAGATTTTGGATGGGCTCAGTCACTTTGACAATTGTATTTATAAGCTTTAACTAACATGATGCAAAATATCTGGAAGCCCCACTCTGTGTATTATAATAACTCATTCGTAAGCTCTGTATACACTACTGCTTTTACTTTAATCCACAATCCCTACTCTTATTCTCCCTCTATCTTAGTTTCTCAGGATTCCTCCCTGTATGCCTGTCTTCATATCCAATGCCTTCCATTGTCTTCTGTGTCCACTTATCCTTCTTTCTTTGAATTTCTCCCAATAACATTTTCTCCTCTCCTCCTATGCCTGGAACTTCATTATTTGTTTCTCTTTTTGGCCATTTTATTTTCTTCTTCCTTCCTTACCTTGGCATCTCAAAAACCTCCAATCTATGCTTATTCTCCTGCCTCAATGACCAAGTTTCCAAACCATACAAAACTAACTTCATATATTTTTGGCTAGTCTTTTTTGTGTATCGTTATTTAAGATGCCTGTCAACATTAACCCCTTCTTTTTGTAAAAGCCTTTATAACTCATGAAATTTCCCTTATACATACAATGTCCTTGCTATTTAGCCTACCTTCTCCTAAATAGGTGAACTTTTTTAGTTGATGGAAAGGAGACAAACTATGCAAATTTCACTTGAATAGAGATTTATTCACGACCCGGGTTTCAAACACTTAATGTCATCTTCAGGTGACTATACAGAGTTACGTATCCTATATATATGACAAGCAATTGGGGGGGGGGTTAGGGGTTTAGGAGCGGGGGAGAAGGGAAGAGGGAGGGGCGAGAGGGGGAGAGAGGGAGGGAAGGAGGAGGGGAGGGAAAAGAGTCCATTGGAGCTTTGAAATAAGGACGGATGAACATCGGAAGTGCTTCAAAGCGGGCAAGGATCATTCTTTGTTCGCCAGGCACCTCCTTGAAAACAGACACTGTAGCAATTTCTCTCCAGAAATTTTGCACTTTGAAGATAAGGAGAGGAGACTGGACGCTCTCGAAGCGTTGAAAATCGTCCAGCATTCCCGAAGAAAGACGTTACTGGTTAACGACCAAATTCTCCCATCCCACTCCCCAATTTTCTCCATTCCGTTTGAGTCCATGGGACTACCCAATGTAAGACGCTGATGAAGAGGAGACGAAACCAGGGCCCTTCCTCCCAACCCCCCCCCTGTTTCTTCCACTCTCCGTACCCAACCCTAACACCCCTCTCTCTCTCAAACCTCACTCTACACTCTTTTCCCTCCCCTCCTCTCCCTCCCCTTCTCCTCCCCTCCTTCCCTCCCTCTCTCCCCCCCTCTCGCCCCTCCCTCTTCCCTTCTCCCCCGCTCCTAAACCCCTAACCCCCCCCCAATTGCTTGTCACATATATAGGATACGTAACTCTGTATAGTCACCTGAAGATGACATTAAGTGTTTGAAACCCGGGTCGTGAATAAATCTCTATTCAAGTGAAATTTGCATAGTTTGTCTCCTTTCCATCATGGATAAATTTCACAAGGTTAACCCTAATACCGTTCGGTTTTTTAGTTGAGTTTATGTCCCCTAAATTTAATGTGTATCTTAGCCTTCCTGTTTCTTTAAAATCTCATTAACTTCAATTTTGTGTGATTAATTATCATCCCATATCTATCACACTGTTTCTGTAATGCATTTAAGTAAAGAGTGTTACCCTTCAGCTGACTGGCTAAGTAATGCTTGATCACCCGCAAATCTGATTTGAAGACTAATTTCAGGTCTTCCTGAGCCTCTTACTATTTCCTCTCTTTATGTATTAAAAAGAACAGTCGACAATGGACATCCCTGTCTTACTCCTCTACCTAGCCCTACCTATCCTGACTTTCCACTTCCTATCCCCACCTGTGCAGTCTCAAATATGTACAAGTTCCAGATAAGTTGTCTATTTTTCCAGTCTACTCGTATCTTCTGAAAAATATTGATTAATTATGCATAGTCAATTTACCAAGTATTGCGTTTAAATATATAAAGCATACAAATACTGTCTGGGTGTACTCTAAAATGTTCCTTTCTACAAGTTACCTAATTATTATTGTGGTATCATGTGTGCCATTCCCTTTCTACACCCAAACTGATCTTCTCCAAAGTAACCATTTGGTCTCTTCTTGAGCCTATTGAGCCCAAAAAATGTTTCATTCTGTGAATAAAGTATGTTCCTATAAAATATTTTCTGGTAGCATTTTCTATGCATGTATGTAGTTTAAATGACCCCTTATTCCAGAGGTATTGCCCCCCCCAAAACATATGAGTCACTCCTTTACCCCTATCAAACCATTCTACCCATCCTATTAACCTCCAAAATAATCAGACCCACTCATTGCATGTATTATCTGTTTACTATTATATTTTGTCATATTTTGAATGAATTATATTAAAATGAATGTAAATTGTAGCTAGCTGTTTTGTGGAAACAGGGAATATCGCGTAAGAAGCTATAATAACAATAGAAATATTCCTAAATACTACTATTTTAAAATCTGAGAAATAATAAATGTTATCATGCAAATACTCAACATCAGCAAGCACAGTTTTTATCAAAATTTTAGTGCGGTTTGGATGATTAATCTGACCACTCCCTATCCCCATGTGGGCATCCCTGCTTATTCTAAATTTGCATTCTCTTGATAATAACATGGGGAAATGTATTTTTTATCTCTGTTATAAAAGAATGCAAGGTATGAGAAATAGTAGAGTCCCCATAGCACAGCATCAAGCCCATCTTTGATTTACGTAGGCATATTACCTTTCAATAAGTGATGGTGTCATGTTAAAAACACTATTGAGGAAGGCAACGGGAAACCACCTTAATTATCATTCCCAAGAAAATAATGATGGATGCAAAACAGAAATTGAGTTGTGTCCATCCAAAAAACCTACCTTAAACGGTAGATTACCTAATAATAATTACCTTTCAAAAACAAATATTAAATGATAGCTCGATACTCAATTTTTTGATGTTCACAAAATCCCTCTCAACAACTCATTAAACGTTTTTCAAACAACAACTGACTGTCCAAAATGGCTGGAGTTTTGGTGAGTACCTTTTAATTCATGCACAAGCACATTCCCTAACTTTTGTTGGAGAGTGCTTTTCAGATGGCTCTCGTAGATTTGCATTGTGGAGTGGAGCTTAAGGTCCGCTGGCATATTACTCTGCATGGCCCATCTGTTGAAATGCAAATACCTTTTATGTAATTGATTTTATATCTCTCCTCATTTCTTTCCCTGTAGAGTTCCTTCTGTTGTTCTGCTGACAAAACATCATATGCATATCAACTATTTAAAGTTTACCAGCAGTATCCAGACAACTTTATCAAAGCATCAATGAGCAAGTACAGAGCAGATCAAATGATTACTTTGAAAAAGCATTATACCAGTAAAAAATACAAAACTGGTAATTTTGTTCCGATATCATCATGTCCATATCAGCTCTCAATGAAGTAAGTATTACAGTTCTACAGATTTTTTTTTTACTTTTCTTCTTAGTAGGGATGAGTTAATAAACAGTATTTCCTGATTCTTGATATTTCATTCTGATGAACTGATAAGTTGAATCTATTAAAGATGGAAGTGAGCAGACTGGAGGGAGGAAAGTTTAGACTTACTTTCAAGTAAATACTTGGGGAAACATAAGAAATATATAATGAAAGGAAGTGATGGTGGTCTTGTGGGTGGAGAAGATGGTTTAGGAAAATTTAGGATGCTACCAGATGGAACACAACATTTAATCTAATATTGTTAAAGCATCACAGATTTCTTGATTGACGAAAACTGAATTAATTGTGGCTATCACAAAAATCACCGAGTGTAGTTGTCAACTACCTACTTCAATTTTTGTTTTTAAAAACCTTGTAGAACATTGAACTTGGAATAGCAATTAGTGGTTTGTACTGCTGTTGAGGCCTTCACACTTAATTGATCATCTGATTTCCATTACAACCTCTATCAATCTTAATCTCAATCCAACCCATTCACAATCACAGTGCTTTGTCTCAATAATTTTAAAGTGTAATTAATGGTAACTTTGTCAATCAATGCACTAGCATGAAGTGTCTCCATAAAGGGCTGTGGCACAAACGAATTCACAATTGCATCTTCTTATGAGAAGTTACCATGACGTCACAGTTGAAATATCCAGTAACTACCATGGTGCTTTCTTTTTTTGCAATACACATGATATTTTGATAATTTTATAAGAAAATCATCCAAATTACCACATGGGATAGATAATTAAAACCAAAGGTGTACTCATTTATACACATTTAGAGGCATGCATATTAAAAGTTTTATCATCAGGTAAAGGTTCACATTTGAGAATATTTCAAGATTTATTTTTTTGACCAAAGTTGCAACACCATCATTCTTAAAGACCTTGAGTGACAAGTAAGATATGATATGTCTTTTTAGCAATATTCATAGTGCATAAAAATCTTAGTTTCAATCATGCTAAGCAGCTTAATGCTGTAAAAGGTTGTTTATTATATTCTGTGCATATCTTCATGTGTTTAAGATTAGTAATGTTTAAGATAGAGATTAAGTGTTTATGGATTAGTAAAAGGTTAGCAGAACTAAGCCTTCAAATGTGAATTTTAAAGCTTGGTCCAAATGATTATATATTAAAGTATAGAGTGGTCTAATGATTTTTTTCTTAAAAATTTCAGCTATGCCTATCTGTTCCAAACAGAGTATCAATTTGAAATATTTCATCAAGCCTTCAAAATAATGAGGGAGCTGGAAAATCAACTGCCTGCCTGCACTGAAAATGAAAAAGTTGAAATCTTAACAAATGATGGGGGGACAGCAGCCCTGTTGGTTGAATATTTTTGCAGAGATATGGTTAAAAGAATTCACACAAACTTATTTCAGTTCATATAGTCTCAGATTGTTGTCATGCATTCATTTTGAAATAATATTATCCCATTAATTTGCAGATTGTTCTTCAAGCTGGTATACCAGATCAAATCATCATTCTAGATCCAGTTTTTGCCAGTAAAAAAGATACATATGATGGAATTCTAAAGGTAAACTTTAGCAATATTCATGTTTAGCGAAACAAGTTTGTTTTGTTCCACTTCAGAACTTAGTGTCCTCTAATGATTTGACTATTAATGATGATAATAATAATGTATTTGATTTGCCCAAATATATTACATAAATACCAGATGGGTAGTGTACGTACATGATATAAGGCACGTAGGGGATATAAGGCTCAAAAAGGAGTAAAATGCACATAGGTTCAATTGAAATACAAAATATGGTAATAATAATTACATTAAATGGAGCACAAACACACAAATATCCATTAAAAATCACGAAGCATTAATGTAAAGTAGACTAAGGGCATTGCTATAAACTAAAACTATGAACTCAAAAATCAGGAAAATTTGGAGATATTTGTCAACCAAGGAGAACATGTTATGTTTTGGAAATCTTTTTAATTTATGTTTGCATGCATTAGTTCTCTTTTGTTGTCCATCCTTGTGTTGGACATATGTACCTATATTCACATACAGTGATGATATATGATTCAGTTTAAGCATGAATAATCATGAATGAAATCTCTTATCTAAGAAACTTGAAAAACAGTATATGCAGCTGATACGGTGATACATCAATTTCCTTATCACCGTAATAAAAGGATAAACTCTCCATACTAAGTTGTCTTTAAATCACATTTGTTAATGGCATATTTTTAATGAACTCTCAGAGAGGGCCTGGGGTGCTTCCTATTTTACCCTAGATACAAACATACATTTTTTAGACTGTTACACTTATACATATCTGAGACTGTTAATGAAAACTAATTTTTGGATTTTGTGAGCCCTATTATCCTCCTATCCTTGAATACATGCATTTAGGAAAATTGGAAATGGAATCATAGGCTGGGATAAAGACGAAAACAAAAGAATATGGATAGCTAGTTAAGTTGTATCAGCCAAGGAATTATAGTTCCCATAATAGAGTGGGTTGCTGGATTGGGTTTTGTTTGGAGTTACAAAATATTTATTTGATAGTTGTGTCCATCCAAAAACCTACCTTAACCAGTAGATTACCTAATAAAAACTTATCCATTATGAGATATATCCATATTTCCACTAGGAGGCTGTGAAAATTTTCTTTTTGTACCTTGCTTACAGCTTCTCACTTTAAACAACTCCCCATTCCTAATATCATGTTTATATTGAAGGTAACTTTCCCATTCATTCTTCAGGAAAGAATGGAAAGGTTACCAGGAATGAATGGGAATGTTCAGGGCTTCAGGAACTTAGCCTATGAAATATACATTAATGTTTCAGGGACTAATATTGATTTTATATTGTCTTTTTCATTCTCTATTCTTACTTTGTTGGTGCTACAATGGCTCAATGGGCAAAGGAGATGATTTTATAAAGAATAAGATCTATATACTAGAAAGGGAAATGATATCCACATAATCCATCATGCAGCTATGAGGGAAGCATCATTGAATATTAAATACCTAATTATGTACACTTTACTCCTTCCTCTTTCCTAGTTGGTTGGTTTCTACATATATGCTCTTTCTCACTTACTGTGGCTTAGTTTTGGTAGCAAAGGGTATCAGCTGCCCTATATGATCATTATGGAAGTAATCTAGTCTATATTTCATGAGTGAGTAGTGAGAAGTTAAGGGTTTGGTTGAATAGATACCTTAGGTGAAAGTTTGTTGTGGCCTCCTCATCATTGGATGGTGCAGCCTTGTGTTGGGTCTGGGTCATAAGGTGGGACATCGTAACTTGTTGCTAGAATGGTGGGAGGGCCGACTGCAAATGGAGGGAGCAAGTTGCCAGGAAGGATTTTCTGTGTCCTCATTAATTTCAGATGCACTGCAAATAAATTTTTTAATCAAAAAATGTTAACCTACCATTAACAGAGCCAGCAAAAAGAACTAGGGATAGATAACCAAAAATAATATGTAGCTACAAAAATGACCAGCAGCCAAAAATTAAGTTTTTCTGTCAAAAAATTGAATAACCAAAAAGAGTAACAGTTTAAAATCCTGGGCCCACTGCAAAAATTCATAATCCAAAGACCTCTAACCTGTTACTCACAGCCATTGAACGTGAATCAAGAGTACTGGACATCAATACAAAATGTAGTGCCAAAATCAACCAGGATTTTCAGTGTATTTCTTTGTATCATTTTTCTTCTGGGAAGTAATAATTAATTAATAAGGAAGCTTTATAGACCTTTCAAACATCCCATAATATTCAAGCTACTGCCATTTTTGATGGTATGTGGTGTGCACTTTTTAAGGTAAGCAGATCATGATGAAGAGGTGGTTTAAAGTTCAAATTTGATTAATGTAGATAGGAGGAGCTGGGTGGTTATTGGAGTTCATTATTTTGATTCGGCCGAGTTATTTTATGTTTTCAAAGTATTAATCTGTCAAATCTTCCTTTGTTTGGTAATCACATATCAATAAGTTAACATTTAATAAAGTAATAGTTTTAGGTATAACTTTTATGTATGCGATGTATATTCAAAGAAGTGGCACATGAACTTTTCAACATTTTGTGGAAAAGTACCACATCTGTAGCTTTGAATTTACGAGACATACTCGTATTGTACATAATTTCTTCCATAAAGTTATGCCCAAAACTAATGGTTAATCAAATTTTGACTTATTGATATGAGATTGCCAACAAGGGTGAACTTAATTGATAAAAGCTACAAAAACTATGAAAAATTATCATTTTTCTCACCTCTTGTAATATTTTATGCTCCAAAAATGGTCTGACAGTAAAACTGTTTCAAGTTTAAATACTAGCAAATAAATGAAATCTAGGTTGCCTAAACAGTATGTTCTTCAATGTAGTGGATACCTATTTGCCTACAGCTCCTTTAAATACTCAATATGTGAACAACATTTCCATTGTTACTGGAACTATGAGTGAAACTCTACTTTCAAATGGGTAATAATGCTGTAAAATTGACAGCCAGTAATATTATGGGTGGTAATGTTAAATTATTCATGGAATTCACAGTAACCAATTTTTAAATGGCTACATTTCAAATGGGCCGGAAGTTAATAGTTGTTATTATGAAATTCATTATATGGAAATGTTTATTTTTAAAAACATTTACTAGATATGTGATAATTGATCTTTGCTTGTCTTATGTTTTAACTTATTAATTTCAATCATTCTTTGTAGAGATTTCGTCAACACCTAGAAGCTGCTTATAAGGATAAAACTGGATTAGATATCCCATTCAATCCATTGGTTGGTTGCAGTAAGAAAAGGAAACCAAGCGAAATGCTTGACAAGGATAACCCTGTAAAAAGAATCAAATTGGATGAGTGTCTAGATACTACAGGGGGTTTGAACTTGTTGGAGGTGGCCCAGTCAGGGAAACAAGATGAGGCACGTGCTGAAATCTCGCAGCCTTTGAATGATGGTGATGAGATACCTGTGGGGGCATCAGGTTGTCAGGATGTCAGCATGGACAGTGGGGAAACTAAGAGCAGTGAAGTGAATGACAAAAGCACCAAGGGCTCTTCTGCTCCAAGTGAAGAAAATCAAGTGGAGCATAGGCTTCTAACCAACAATGCAGTCTGTGCTGCTTCTCGAATAGCACTTTTCATGATGAGGAAGGAATTGACTGACTCACCCATGATTGATTCACATCATGCACATGACTTTTTTGTTGTCAATGCATGTGACATTTACTGTACAGTAGCTGATGTGGATGCCTTGTTGACACCTACCAAAATTCAGTCAGAACTCATGGAAAATGTTCTTAAGCAGTTAAAAAGGTAATTTTACAAATATTTTAATACAGGGGCTGCTCTAATGATGTAAACAAAGAGGATTTAGCCAATCTCAACTTTTATATTCATGCACATAATCTCATCACTTTGTGACTCTGTCCGTTGAAAAAAGTCCTCTTAAGTCATCATGAAGCTAAATTTTAAAGATAATAAGTATACATTTTAATTTTATCAAAATGTATTCCTGATTAACTATTTTGTGACAATTGGTTTTGAATTACTAATGACATATTTATTATTTATGTTCAAAACAGAAGCACAATTATAATGGCATCATTGAATCAGATTTCAATATAGAAGCCCTCGAAATGGGATTGTGATGAGTAAGACAAGTCAAGAACAGGTTCTCTTAAAATGATATGGTACTATTATATTCCTTGATTACTGCTAAAATAATTGACCATGTTAATTTACAAAAAGTGAAAAAGGAAGGGAAAGATTATTCTACCTAAATTGACTACTGACCTGCACCCATAGCAGTACAGTCGTAAGAATTCCCTTGAACTGATTGATGAGTGTGAGAAAGTTGACTTGAATGATACAGCATCCAATTCTTGGTTAACTATACATATTTATTTTTGTTCTTTTGTGGTATGGTGCCCGGAACTCCTGAAGTATGAGCTGCCTCTATCCACATAACACGATCCTCCTATAGTGCTGACATTACCAGTTTTCACGATACTTTATATATCTCTTTCAGTTCGACAATTTTGCCTGACGGCTACACATCATTCCTTGACCTTCGCAAGAAATATTTAGAACAAGGTGCCAGTTCTTTGGATTGGAAATATGCTGGTGAAATAATAAACTTTGTAGGCCATGCCAAAGAAGTTGGGGTTACCATCAAAGAACTGAGGGTAAGTTGCAGCATGTTTGCTTATAAATTCTCTATGTGTTGCTATGTTTAGGCTTAACCTTGTGAGTGCCAAAGTCTCTGTGATCAACACTGACAAATTATCCCAAAAATGCCAGCATCGCTCTAGGTGACTTTTTTCTTTGTGGCTGTAAGGGTAAATAACGATTGAATAATTCTATTTTTTTATTTGGTTTACTTTTTTACTTTACCTAGTACTTTATTTTTGTTGGTACCTCATTTTATAATTTCTGTTAAGTTTTTCTCATCCATTCCATCTCAACCCACAAAATTCAGAGTTTAAGAGGACGCCTCAGTAGCTTAACTGGCTAAAGCACTAGACCAGACATTGAGGGATCCGGGTTCGAATCCCGGTCAAAGCGAATGATTTTTACTCTCTGAAATTGTTGCATTGTAATGCTACACGTAGCAGATGACTCTGTTAAAAGTTACTTTTGCGGCATCTCCCACAGTTTCTTGAAATTTGTTGAAACAGGCTAAGTGTTTCAAATTGGTTTAAACCTCATGGACTGTGGCGCGTCGCGCATGACTACGAATGCCTGTGGCATTGTATGTACGGCATTTCGTCACAACATCTTGTTCCTTTAAAAGCCCACAAAATTCAGAGTTTAAGAGGACACCTCGGTAGCTTAACTGGCTAAAGCACTCGGCTGGACATCGAGGGATCTGGATTTGAATCCCGGTCAAGGCGAATGATTTTTACGCTATGAAATTGTTGCATTGTGAAGAAGCACTAGTTCTAGTGCATGCAAAATATATATATGCAATATATTGTGTCACATTTTACAAATATTTCTGAATAAATATCATTTAAACATCTTAACAAATAATTATAATTATGATCTAAGCAACCTAATCAATTCAGTAATAAAAGCTACCTTTTTGAGGCTCTTCTTGACTCATGCATAATGTTGAAATGTACATAACTTTTTGCTTATTTCAGGAGAAATTTGGTAATAACATGGGATCACTATCTTTGGCACAGCATCTCAGTATAATTGCCAATGAGAGAGTATTTGTTCGTGCAGGTGTCAATTGTATGAGGTATGTTCACTATGAGTACATAAAACCTTGGGTCGTACATTCCAACAAGTTACTACGGTTGAAAAGGGAAAACATCCAACCCACGGAAGTGAAATTAATGAACTTGGGTCGGAGTGCAAAATCTCCCAGGAAGCCAACTTTAGATGTGGATGGAGAAACAGTTGAGAAGGTACAGACTGCATCAGTGGAAGAACAGCCCACTAACTCTTCAGCTAGGAGTGCTTCTGAAGGTGATCCAATGTCTCCACCCACACATAAGAAATCTAGAGGGCGCATGGCAAAGTCTACTGATCATTTTGCAGAGAACTTACCTGATGTGGATGATCAGGATTTAAAGTAAGATTTATTTTTTAATCCCAGGACTCATTGTTCAAAGCTATGATTCAGTTTACTAGTTCTTGTAATTTTCACTTAAGTGTTGGCTGATGGTAATAAATGGCACAGCCCCTTTTCCTTGTTTACGATACACAATTTGATAATTTTAAAGTTTAAGATTATATTTAAGACATATGTTATCAGAAGACTTTTTAATCAACTTGTGGCTTTGAGAAATGAGCCTTTGGTATCGTGCAAAAGCTTTGCAGTTGGGCATTCAATATTGTGGCATAATGCATTAGAATAATTTTGAATGTAGTAAGTGCTTGCATGTTTGATCACATAAACCCTCCACTCGCTATGATTACTAAAGGTGCATGAAACTATAAAAATGTGCAAATGAGTTTCAATGAATGATTTCAAACTTGATAATTTTTTTAGGATTATCCCCAGAATAAAATATAAAAATTTTCTTTGGAGTAAGGCTGTTTCTGAATTTTTGATTTCTGGATTGTCGAAACTGTGTGTTTGATTTAAAAGCTCGAAATACTTACAAATATTTCTTTAGATATAAGTATCATTTTTGGTGCAGTATAAGTATATGATGAGTGATTAATTAAATGAAGTACACAGTACTTAAATTAGCTTGTCCAACATTACTAAAGTCTTTTTTATGCCATTTGTAGTTCTTCAGCAAACAGAATAAAGGTTTTGATCAAGCCATGGATACGAGTAGATGGTTCATTGAATCGGCGTGTCCTTGATCGATTTTTGGGAGCTGTGCTTGGCCATATTTTACTATATCCTGGAATTACTCTCAAGGACATTGGGGAAAGATTCATCCCAGCATTGCAGCCATGCCACACACGGGAGTTAGTGGAGGTACAGTAATGCCATTTAATAGCTTACCTTTTTCATTGTTTTCTCTGTAAATTACGCTATATTGTCAAAGAGTGTTGTGCCCTCAAAATGCTATTCAATGTGGGAATCTGTAGAAGGGCGCAAAACTTCATCATAATGAATTTCCTGGTGAATTAGTCTGAATTCCAATGATTCAAATCATATCCATGAAGATTTATTGCTGAAATTAGGATTATTTGCAAAGTTCCTTGCATGTCTACAGAGACAATTTGTGTTGAATTTTATGGTTTGAAGTTCTTATTTTGTGAAAATTCAAGATCATTGAATGAATAAATAAACTTAGTATTGTTTCACAAAAAAGACCATGTTTGGTTGGTTAGCTGTAGTTAGCTAGTCAGTCAAGAGGTTACAATCATTGTTGAGCCTAATAGAAAATAAGTGTGATTGGTATAGAATGAGACTCAATGTAAACAAAATAAAGGTTATGAGGTTTTTAGGGACGAACAAGGCTAAGTTAATAAAGCAAAAGGGATAAAGCAAAAGGCAAGGCTAAGTTGAACAGAATCGCATTGGTTGACTTACAAGTAATGGAAAAACCCCTCTGCACATGAATGGCACTTTCAGACAGTGATATATTTTGTCTCATTTTCCTTACCACTGCACATATTTTGTGAACCTCAACTATTCTGTGGTTACACCTTTCAGAAATCAAGGTGCTGAAGGAAGTATGCAAATGAAGTGTAAGTTTTTGTTTCTCAAAAATGATCTTGGAACAAAACTTTTAATAATTGCTTTGAATAGGTACCAGTGAATATTTTTTCTATATCTGTTAGCAATACTGTTTTGGGTCTATTTAATTATGTTAGCTTCTGGCATGGAAATATAAATTATTCCCTTCTCATGTTCTGCAACCTCACATGTAATGGATAGAAAATAAAAATAATGAATATGGTAGGGAAGGTGATATAGCTGTTAGGAGAAATTCAAAGAGGGCAGGAAATTGGAAGAAGAGTATTGAGTGGGAATGAATATTGAAGTCTGATTGAGGATTGTTGGATAAGCAAGATAGAGTGAGGTAGAGATTAGACATACTGGATGCAATGAAGGGAGGGAGGAGCCATGTGAAGTTAAAAATGATTTATTATGATGTAAGGTTCAAGGTAGGGTGTTCAGTGGCATGTTAAGTGGGGCTTAAAGTGTGGTATAGTCTAGTTTCTGGCAAGGATTGTACCAAAAACGTATGGTAACTGGTAACTTTTCATAAAATAAATTTAATGAAATAATGAATTTCATAACAACTTAATCTGTTTCCAAATTTTCATTTTCTATAATCAAGTCTGAAATGAAATAATAACCAAAGAGATTAGATTATTCATAGGAAGCCTTACAGTAAGTTGAAGTGTATACATGTACATACATATATTAGGAGTGAATAAGTGGCTCTTATCCTGAAAAAATTTAAGGAGACTATTTCTCTTTTTATAGATTTTGTCTGACCTGAAGTGTATAGGTCTGGGTGCTTTGAAGATGGAAAAGCCAACATTGTTTTCAAAACCCTCAAAAGTTGAATTTGGTAAGTATAACTTTATAAGTAAAGTATTATAGAAATTTATAGTATAGAAAGGCCTTTCTGTGTAATGATTTGACATTTGTAGCATTCATTTGAAAACATGTGCATTCTCTAATGATATAACTTGAATACTTTGAAATTAATCAAAAAATATGAATTGAGAATATCATTTTTAAGTGTTTCATTTCAATTTCTCTTCATTTATTCACATGAGATGTGATCTTTCAACTTGGTTGAGAATATGAAACCATTATGTACATCGTGTAACCATCCGTACCATTACAAAACCATGGGGGAGGGTTTTGGGTACACAAACTCACAAACATGCAGCCTCTACACTCGATGATCCACCCCTCCTACACACCCCTCTTTTCTGCAAACATGTCAATATAGAACTCAGGACAATTGTTATCATAGCCACCAACAATGACTACAACCCTAATTTAGTTGAAAAAATACCTTGGAAAAAGCAATGGCCATAAATAGAATTTTCTTCTCTCGGTCCAAAAAGTCAAAAGACTTCAAGTGGTGCTTGGTCCCATTCCTGGGAGATATCTCCTATAATATCTCCAATCATCTACTTACCTCACTTAAGGCAGCCTTTTACCCACCCTATACTATATCCAAACTCATAGCTAACGATAAAGACAAACAGGAAATACTTCTCAAGTTGGGCATTAATAAACTGAAATGTGGTTGCAACATCACTTATGTCAGCCAGACAGGGAGAAATTTTGAGATGCAAGCCAAAGAAGTCAAAAATCAGAACCTCTATTCTTTCTTTGCAAGGCACCTC
The DNA here is from genome assembly GCA_037158775.1 of Hetaerina titia. Classification (NCBI taxonomy): domain Eukaryota; kingdom Metazoa; phylum Arthropoda; class Insecta; order Odonata; family Calopterygidae; genus Hetaerina; species Hetaerina titia. The sequence continues at coordinate 76,411,267 of CM073775.1, read as the reverse complement.
ATAGAAATAAACCAGATTAGCAATTGTTTCCCCAAAATACTGCACATCCTCCCTTAAGGATTACAAATGGATGCTCTGGAGTAAAGTGATAGAAGAAGGCACTTGGCAACCTCAAAATGACAATTTATAATGAGCAATTCTACCCACTACCATTCCCTCTCCCTTACAAGAAACTAACCTTGAGGGAAAAAACAAAACTGACCCTTTATTGCACCTAATGCTTCCACCCCACCCCACACCCACCAATTTTTTCCTTTGTCTTACCCAAATAAACCCGACTCCCACCTTCAATATCACACTCTTCCTCACCCCCCAAAAATACCCGCCCTCTCCCCTCTGTCCTAAGCATATACAAGGTTTGTATAAAAAGTATTGGGAAAAGTTTTGGGAAACATAGATGTATTTCAGATATTGCTACTATGCCTCAGAATTCTCCAAAGTAGATCTCTTGAGCATCAACACACTTTTGTCAGTGGTTTTTCCACAACTGAAAGGCTCTCTGATAAGTGGATTCCAAAAGGTCCTTATGGGTACATGTGCAAGCTTCTTTGACAGCACTTAGGGTTCCAAGGTGGTGTCTTTTGAGGGAGGATTTCACTTTTGGGAACAGGAAACAGAGGACACCTCAATAGCCTAACTGGCTAAAGCACTCGGCCAGACGTTGAGGGATCCAGGTTCAAATCTCACTCAATGTGAATGGTTTTTACCCTCTGAAATTGCTTCATTGTAAGGAAACAGTCTGTTGTTGTCCAAACATTGTCCGAAAAGTTGTGGTCTTCTTCAATGAGTTGCAGAAGGTCTCTGAAAGCAAACACTTGACTCGGCTTTTGGTTGTCCATCAAGACCTTTGGGAGGAGTTTAGTGCAGGTCATTCACATTGCCAAATTTTCATCGATAAAGGTGTGCACTGTCATCTTATCAATGCCAATGTGATCTCTGATTAGGTGCATACTTAACTGACAGTCTGAATCCAGCACTTTACGCATCCATTGCATGTTGTTGTTGTTGTTGGTCTTGATGTTGGTGGCCGTCCAGAGCAGGGCTCATCCTCCACTCTCTCTCAGCCATCTTTAAAGAGCTTGTGCCACTTAAAAGCTGCAGTTTGGAATATGATTTTATCCTAGAATGTTTGGTGAATCATGCCCGACATCTCCGTGCCTAATTTTCCCAGTCCAACCCAAACTTTGATGGCTTACCACTGTTCAGTCGTTTCCTGTGCTTGCACTGAGTCACTCGACAGGGGTCCACTAAAAACATGATCTAGCCTGAACAAATGCTCGCAGGCAATTGACGTTTGGTGCATGTTGAAGGTCAGACCCCCCACCACCGAGCCTGTGGGGTGCAAGCCCACTGCAATGTACAGTATTGTCTGGGAAAAAATTATTACTGATACTCTATATACAAACCTTGTAAATAAAATTTGTATCAGAAGATGTGGCAGATCGGTGAAACACATTGTATCTTAAAAGAAAGTCTTTGAAAAATTACAAAATCTTTTAATATAGAAATCAAATACTTCGTCAAAATGAAGCCTGGAACTGTAGAGTAGGAACAGAAGGTATTCCGCTCTTTTATACTTTCCTGTTTCCTGTTAATTTTCATTCTGGTAAATAGACTGATCTGAGTTAAAGCATGAGCAAATGGTTTTTTATGGTATTAGAAATGCAAATTTCAAAATCGTCCTTTTTTCAGCCTCACCATCAGTATTCACTGTCTTTTGGATGCTCCCCAGTGTCTAGTACCATGAAAGACTGTTGGTTTTTTGTCTCCCTCTAATTCACCAATAACATCTTTGAATGATTGCAGAAATGGCTTTCAATATGATAATTTGGCTCATAATGCACACTTGAGGAATCATAGCCAACTATTTAACCATCTTTCCAGTTTTATCTAATGATTTCCTGAATATACTTTACCTGTCAATGTATGGATTTTAGGAGAGCTTTTGGTGTATTCCACCAAATATCAACCTCAATTGTCAGTTTTTTATGAAATTTGAATATTTTTTAGTATTCACTTATTTTGTAGCAGCTTAGGATTAGAAAACCTGGGTCCATGATCCTTTAACAATTTCTGTAAGTTAAAAGGTTGTATTGAGGCAGCATGTAACACCTGGGATTGAGGTATAATATCCTTGTGCTGTTTTTACATTTGCTCCCTGGTTCATTCACAACATTGCCTCTGTGAATTCCAAGAAACTTCAGGAGATGCTGCAACAGTAACTTGTAATGGAGTCATCTGCTAATATGCATTTCAATGCAACAATTTAAGAGTGTAAAAATCATCCTGGTCAAGGTGAATGATTTTTACACTGAAATGGTTGCACTGCCTGGTGTTTCATCAATTCCAATGCTCAAGTCATCTAGTCTCTCTTCAATGTTTGTCTTCAATCTTTTCACCTGTCTCTGCTTCATCAGGAAATTCTGTGATGAAAATGATTTAGGTTCCACCCTCTGGTATTGCATATGACGTGACTGTTAAATAGTACTTTTCCATCCCTAAATTGCAGTTAGAAGCACATTTATTCCATTGAAGGAATGCCTCTTTGCCTATTTGATTATCTTGTGCTGCTCCTTGAAAGCCAGTATCCCTTACAGTCATGACAATGACACCCCTCACCATAAGTATTTCTTACAGCATATTTTTTAGGACTTCAGACATCACATGGTAGATTTTCCATCTCAGATCTAAGTGATATGCCTCATCAGTCAGGTAGTACTTGATTTATACACAATTATGTTGTTCAAGTGCATTTTGTGCACCCAATACAGTTTTTTACATATTTGTTATAAACTGGAATAATTTTTGTCCATAAAAGGGCAGGGGTGTTTTTCTTCATCAGAATAAATTCACCATTGTCAGTTCTTTCTTTCTTCCCCATTGCCACATTAACCAATCTGTGATTCCTAGTGTTATTAGAAAACAAAGATATTCAGAAGATACTGAGAGGTTTTGAGATGCTGAAGACATTAATAGAGGGAGAGATTTTGAGTATAAAATGTAGAGAGAGGAAAAGAACAGAGATTTGGGTAGAATTCCAAGAGGTATTAATTATGCAGAGGTAAAGAACTACTTCTTGTAAAATGTAGTTCTGGTTTGAAGGTTATTTTATGTTTTATTTATCAGGGATTATATGTAGGTGGTCTGAAAAGTTTCCAACTCAGAAAATTTCAGAAAAAATGTCTTGTATCTTTGTTAGGCCGGAAACTTTGCAGACCACCATTGTATAGTAATGTGTAATACCAGGATCTGTTGGAAAAATACCATAACCTGGTAGTATTCTGATAATTCATAATTGGTGTGACACACCTAAATGAAGAAATCTCAATATTTTATATGAAACCTTACTATATTTTTTGTTTCAGTGACACCTGATGGCACAGAAGATGAATCTACTATACTTGCCACTCCCATGATTGATGCTGTCTCAAAACTGGGTATGTTTGTTGGTGATAAGAAGTATGCAGTGGATTTTCTTGGTGATATTTTGTAAATAACTGTTCCTTTATTTAATTGTAAATGTACATTGTAAATAAAAAATCATTTGTGCAAGCATTATTTGTGTCAATGATTCCCTATTTTTGTGTGGCTAATTTAATGTAAGTATTGTACAAACAATGAAAATTATGTATTTTCAATTGGAACCATTTATTTCAAATTGATTTTCTTCTCAATTTCAGTGTCACAGTCAATCGTAATTATAACTTGATTTATTTCTAGATTATTTCAAAAGTAAAACATGGACCAACCTGCAACATTTTGAGATGAAGATGCAAAAATAATACTGAAGTGGCCCCTTGAGTGGGCTGTATGAACCATATGGTACATCATATTAATCATAGGTTTTCAGAAGGTTTCACTGTAGCAAGTATGTCATTTTAAGCATTTTGTGGTTCATTTTCTGTCATTTTGTGGTAAGCAGAAGACATGATTGTTGAAAAACCAAAAAAAATTACAAAAAATTTCATGTGTAGGTGATCATGCAAAAGTGCAAAGAAACCATTCAGATATAGTTCCATATAATTAATTGGTGAAAGCATTCTGTAAAAGCATAAAGGCACTATTTAAAGGTATCGTGTTTGGATGAAGAATTTTGATCAAGGAATAGAGGAAGTGTGGCAACTGTGATCCTCACAGTTGAAAATTTTTCTCCTATTACAAAATTTTATATGAGTAATTTTATGTTCCCCAGCAGCTAAAAAAATGAAGAATGTTCGGTGTAATATTTTTTTCCAATCTCCCAGAATTAGTTAAGGAGTTTTAATATATGTTTGAGTTCATTCCAGTCTTCACAACCCACTTTCTTTTTATGGGGAGTTCTCTGGGCAGAGTACTACAGGGTTCGTCCGGAAAATAAGTGTACTGAGCTCAGGAAAAAAATGTATTACACTTTTACATATCTTAAGCTAATATTCCTCAAAGTAGGACCCTTGTGAGTTGATGCACTTGTTCCAGCGGCGTTCCTATTCCTGGAACGCTCCCGCGAAGGCATCATCGGGAACCTCTCGAAGACACGTCGTCACGGCCTCTTTGACTGGGTCCAAAGTCCCGTATCTCATTCCTTTCAAACTCCTCTTTATCTTCGGGAACAGAAAGAAGTCCGGTGGTGCCAAGTCCGGGCTGTAGGGCGGGTGCGGCAGCGTTGCCACGCCGTGCTTGGCCAAGAAGACCGACACGACAAGCGCGGTGTGAGACGGCGCATTGACGTGATGCAGCCGCCAGATGTTTTTGATCGCTGGCCAGACGCGGGCGACTCGTTTTCGAAGCCTGTCGAGCACTTGGACGTAAAATGCAGCATTTACAGTTTGTCGTTCAGGTACAAATTCGTAGTGGACGACTCCCCTTTTGTCAAAAATCCGGAAAAAATCAGTACACTTATCTTCCGGATGAACTCTGTATGTGGGGGTGTCATTTTTAAGTAATTATTACTAAAAAATATCCAAGAGATCTAGATAAAATTTATTCTGCATGTTAATTGATCCTTATGTGCCTAATGTAAATTACAGTTATTAATGTTGATATGTTTTGTTTCAGGAAGTCATAGATTGAAGTAACTTACAGTATGGAGAAGATTGTGATTAATTTCCTTCTTTTGAAAGGTTACAGTGCCGAACAAACCTACTATGAAAAGATGTGTGTAAATGGAAATGATAGGCCATCAAATGACGCAGTTTTGTGGTCGAAAAGGAATTTTCAAACTGGTCATATGTTCCTCACAGATGATCTGAGAAGTAGAAGGCTCACAGACAATGCTACCACCGTGAAGAAAGTGGAGGACTTTACCCAATTAGACCAAAGAGCAACCATCCACATAATCATAAATGAGACTGATCTTAACAACGGCACTGTGTGGAAAATTATTCACGAAGAACTGCATATCTCAAAAGTGTCAGCATGCTAGGTTTCTTGACTACTGATCATCCGGCCGAGTGCTTTAGCCAGTTAAGCTATCGAAACGTCCTCTTACACTCTGAAATTGTTGCAATAAAATACATGTTAGCGGATGACTCCGTTAAAAGTTACTGTTGCTGCATCTCCCGCAGTTTCTTGAAATTTGTCTAAGGTATAAACAGCCTAGGTATTTCAAATTGTCCTAGTGGACTGTGGCACATCACGCAAGACTATGAATGCCTATGACATTGTATGTATGGTATTACGTCACAACATCTTGTTCCTTTAAAAGCTCAAAATTTTCAGAGTGTAAGAGGACGTCTTGATAGCTTAACTGACTAAAGCACTCAGCCGGATATCGAGGGATCCGCGTTCGAATCCCGGTCAGGGCGAATGATTTTTACACTCTGAAATTGTTGCAATGAAATGCATGTTAGCGGATGACTCCGTTAAAAGTTACTGTTGTGGCATCTTCCACATTTTCTTGAAATTTGTCTTGACAACTGACTTATTTTCAGAAGCAAACATAGTTAACACTTCAAGGGAGATGTTGAATTTTTTGGAACAAGATGGAGAATTTTTTGGTCTCCTGGTAACAAAGGATGAATCTTGGATTTATCAGTATGATCCAGAGACAAAAGAGATGAGTAAGGAGTGGGAGCACAGCGAGTCACCTCCCCCCAAGAAGGCTAAGGTGCAGAAGTTTGTATGGAATGTCGTTGTCTAGTTTTTGGGAATGTCTTGGAGTCATCATAACAGACTGGGAGAAAGGTCAGACCAACTGGTGCCTATCACTGCATACTGCTGAAAAAATTGTTAAATGCTCTAGAAAAGAAGGAGCATGGTATTATCACCAAAGGCATCCGTTCTCTTGCTGAAAATGCACCAGTTCACTCATCTCAAGGGGCAGTTGTGGAATCAAAGAAGTGTGGCTTTGAAATGTTGTCAAATCTGCCCTATTCTCCAGATCTTATCCCAAGTGACTTTTTCTTACTCCCAAAACTCAAAAAACCATTGCGGGGTTGGGGATTTGGCAACAAAAATTATTTCATTGAAGACAATGGTTTTCAATGCAATCTGCTGAGTTCTACAATGACAGCCTTCAAAAGCTTAAAAAATGCTGGGTGAAATAGGTAACTGGATGGTGACTGTGTAAGGAACTCTTAGGAACAACAAAAGTTATGTTTCTAGCTCAATTATTTTTTAGTAATAATTAAAAGTTTGCAATACCATTCAGCAGTCCTCTCTCCTCTTCTAGCACATAATAATTTATGTGAGAGATGCACAACTTCCAAAAAATTAGTCTTCCTTGATAACCTAGCTGTTGAGTTATATGGGAGCATTGACTTTTAATAATCAAACCACTTTACTTTTCCACATAAACTTTTTTGATGTTATGTTATAACGAAACCTGGGTAGTAAAAATTAAAAAGTTTATGTGGAAAAGTAAAGTGGTTTGATTATTAAAAGTCAGTATGAAGATTTTCCACCAAGTTACGCCAGAAACTGTTTTATTTGGGAGCATTGATTTAGCCTGAATTATATGTAAGGTTGCATATAAAATACCATTATGGGTAATTAATAAGTTTTTCATTAAAATACAGGTTTACCTGTATTAAAGTTAATTTGCCCTCCCATTTTTTGGAAGGCAATAAGATGACTCACGAGAGAGAAATTCACGATTAATAATGATCCTCCAGTAGCTTTTCAGTTTGCATAGAAGACAATCAAAGAATAAATAGATTTCTCTTTGGATTAGCCAAATGTGAATTCTTGCAAACATACAGTATGTCTTGGAAAGATAATGACATCCCTGTAAAACAATGAGGGGGTAATGATTCCTGAGGAAGATTGGCTTTGTCTGATCCTTTTCCCCTTGCTCAAGGTATTTATTTGCAGTCTTCTTACATGCCTATTTTTTTAAACTCTTGAATGACTTTTTAAAAATCCCAAGAAATAGCGCTTTGATGGCATATCATTGGATAAATTACTACGACACTAAATACTTGTCAGTTGTTAATAAATGGAACACAATGGTCATAAATGTGGAACATTAAATATTTTTAATATGGTCAGCTGTTAATAAAATAGATGACAAGGTCTTCATCTAGTAGGGGAAGAGAGAAGGGATGAATTTAAAGATGCCAATAGTGGATTTTTTTGCTTTAATTTATTTAGTTTTTAGCACAAACATTAAGTGAATATACATCAATTAAAAAATGCAAGTCACATAAGAGGTGATAGAATATAGGATCATCAAATTGAGATTAAGCCTCGTGGTTCATATAAAACGGTACGTTAAGATCGTTGATATAATCAAAGATCACACCATTACTTTAATCGGAAATCAGTTATATTTCCTGTGTTTCCTCTTCATAGACACACAATGGGATCAATTGTTCGGCTATTAGCCCTGTAGTCATAGCCTAGAGATGATACTTTCGTAGAGTATATTGCGGCTGATGCCAGGAGAAGTTCTAAGCCAATTTCATGTATCCCAAAGTTGCGGTAGTAATTCTAATTAATGTAAGTTCTTGGTGGTACCTGTATGTGCTTCATTTCAGGCTGATATTGATATTCTCAGGACTTTCTCTATTTGGGATTAGCATTAAAATTATTTTCAGTATAGACCTTGAGTGTAGCCCGTCACTTGTTAGAAGAGTTCCGGACCTTGCTCTTAATTCGTTGAGGTTTGAGACTTTGCCACCAGAGACCCTCAATGACATGATCCACACCTACCAGTAGCTGTCAATTATACATCATCACGGCAATATATGCTCTGGCCACATGTGAATATTGAACTGTCATCTAGATGATATCGGTATCTCTATCTCTTGGATGAATAAATTTTTAGCGATTTAAATTTGCTATCATCATTTAACACCCTTGCTGCCTTCATATCATCAGCATTAGTGAAAGCAGCTAGGTCATAACATACCCACACTTTGTTAGATCAGGAAGGTTCTGATGTAATTGGAGTAACAGGCAATTTATAATTGCCTTGCGTGAGGGAATGCCAATGAATTTCCAGGGGGTGATGTGGGTTTTAATGAGTAGTTAGTGAAAGGGCCTGCTTTTGATACAACCCATGATTATCTTCATGTTATCATGTAGTATTGTGATGAGCTTTACATGGTGGCTCTTTGTCAAAGTGGGTGTGCAGCACTAAGCTGCAGAGTACACAAGACTGAGACTTGCGACAGAACGAATAGAACCAGAAACTTCCCAATTGTTTTTACCATTCCTGTATGATATCATTATAATTATTTAAAATATTTAATTTGTATCTCTGGTGTATATTAAATGAAGAGGGCAATGTACTTGGGATTACTACCATATTCCCTGGCCTTTCATAAATTGCACTGTGGTTTTTCAGGTTTAAATTTACAAAAAATACTTGGACCAGACATAAAAGATCAAATTGTTTCGATGTAAACGTTTATTTAAGTTATACCAACGTTTTTTCATTGTCACTGAGCCAAAACACCTTTCAGCTGCCTTGTTTCCATGTTCTGAAGTCTCATATGCTCCATCTCCCCGGCACAGGAGAGGGTTGGTGTGCATTAGAGAGGACATTCAATTTACGATTGAAACCGACAACATTTTAAATAAAGACAACCATTTTCTTTGCCTAATGAAGTAAAATGTATTTTTGACGAAGTAGCTGGTGTTTATAGGTCAAAGACATACCCGTGTACCCACAGCCCATAAGACATTGATTTTAGAGCACATTTTGGAGTTTAAAGAGTGCATCTAATGATCCAAGAAATATGGCATGTAAAAAGAGTTTGCATATTATTCATATTGGTACTAGTCTTCATTAAGCAAAGTATCTTCCCAGTACCACTAGGCCCCATTCAGCCATTGCACCCATCTGTCATTGTTTGATAATAATAATAATAAACTTTATTCATCTTAAACATATTTACATATGGTGGATGTCATCATTTTTACAGGAACATAATAACACACTACAGAGCACAATATACAATCACATAAAAAACGTATACATAGATATAACACTACACCTTAACTGACATTAGCCACACCACATAGACACTAAACCTTATAATTTTAGGCTATAAAATCGAGCTCATAATACTCCTCTATTGAGTATAGAGGATTGGAGGTAAGCCAATCACACAGCACCCTTCGGAACACCACATTGTGAGCTGACTTTACAGCATTTGGAATCATGTTGAACAATTTGATTGGTAGACCTTCAACTTTATAGCTCTTGTCTAGCCTACAGGGTGGTAAATCCATATTTGACTTTGCTCTCGTGTTATGGCTATGAACGTCAGCCCTAGTGGAGTACATGCTCGTATTTTCTTTAATATGAACTAGAGTATAGAATATATATATATATATAAATTGTAGAGTCATAATTTTTAAATTTAAAAAGAGAGGTGTACAGTGCTCAAGTGGACATGAGTTATTTAAGATACGGACTGCCTTTTTCTGCATCACAAAGATTAGCTTAGCATCAGGTGCATGCCCCCAAAGTCTAATGCCGTAAGTGATATGCGAGTGAAAAAATGAATAGTAGGCATTAATTAAGTAGTCCTTAATCACATATAATTTCAATTTCCTGAGCAGAAATAAGGCTCATGCAAGTTTCTTCCTAACATGTAGAATATGAGCACTCCATGTTAACTTGGAGTCTTAATTAAAATCCCAGCAGTTTAACAGGGGCAGTATCTGGTGTAGTAGATTTTAGTGTACAGAGAAGATGCTGAGTTTTATCGGGATTCATAAGGAGATTGTTGGCAGAGAACCAATCCGCTGCCTTTTTAAGTATAATAGAAACTCTACTCATCACATCAGAATGATGGGGGGAACTATGTAGAAAATTAGTATCATCCGCATAGAGGACACAGTCAGTAATCATATTGGGGCACAAGTCATTAATCATGACCAGAAATAAAATACGTCCTAGCACAGAGCCCTGAGGTATACCATATTTAATATTTAATGGTTTTGACTGTTTACCATTTACATAAACAGACTGCTTACGATCAGTTAAGTAGGAAGAAATAAATTTTAGTTCAGCATCGTTAAAACCACAATATTTCAATTTATTTACAAGAATTGTGTGATTAACACAGTCAAAAGCCGAAGAGAGGTCACATAATGAGAGAGCCAGACATTGATTACCTTCAAAAGCTTTAATTATTTGCTTTATAACATATTCAACAGCTTGAGTTGTGCCTTTGTTGGGTCTGAAACCAAACTGTGTCGGTGTAAATAGATTTAAAGATTCAAAATAGTGCAAGATTTGGGTAAAAACAACTGATTCAACGATTGTTGCAAATGGAGAAATAATTGTTAGAACTAATGTCACCACGTTTGTGAATAGGAATGACCTTGGAAAACTTCAACTGATCAGGTTTGTATGACATACTCTTGCTCTTGTCTTAACTCTTGTCTTCAGTCTGTACCAGACTGAAGACAAGAGTTAATGACAATGGCAAGAGGGTATGCTAACCAGTCAATTACAGATTTGATTGAATTATTTGAAAGCCCAAACATATCTTTACAGTTAGAATTCTTGAACTTTTTCACTAATTTAATTATATCTATCTGAGAAACTTCTTTCCATTTAAATGTAGAATTGGTGGTGGGAGTATTACATAATAGGTTATTAACAGTTTTAGCTGAGGTTTGATTAATATTATTTATATCAGCGATAATATTGTCAACCGAACTAATAAAGTAGTTAGTAAAAGATTCAGAGTCTATTGGAACATCATCAGACTTTTTACTTAATCCTGTTTTTTTTTATGATAGTCCAGGCTGCTCTGCATTTGTTGGATGCACTATTAATGTAGTTAACATTGGCATGACATTTAGCCAATCTTAACTCAGTATAGCAGTCCTTCTTTTGGTTATTGTAGGCTTTTTTAAGATCATCACTACCACATAGCTTATACTGTTTATATAAGTTGAGTAAATTTCTTCTCTTATTCTCAAGGTCAACAATAAACCATTTGCCTGTAGATTGGGTTTATGTTTCAGCTGAATTAATTTCTTTGGGAATGTACATTCAAAAACAAGAAATGACTAAAAAAAGTTGCAAACTTTCTTTCACAATCAGTATGGGTCAGCAGGGCATCCCAGTCAGTATTATTATGCCTTTCTGATGATTTTGATGATTATGATGCCTTACTGATAATGGTAGTTCATATCTGTACAGTCAAATTTTGTAGCAGTTGTGCTTGACAGGTTTCACGTCAGCTTTCATTCATTGTTATCCAAAATACAGAATTAGAAAACTTGGTTAGATTCATAATTATTTATTGGAAAGTGATCTTGTTCTTCATTGGATTTATCTTGAATTCATTGCCACTTCACACAACCCCTGTTTATACAACTGTGCTCAAGGAAGGACTGAAGCCATAGCCTTTGGATTGGTACCACTTGATATTACATGCTAGACTATACCTATCTAATACAAAGGTTCTTTTAAAAGTTCTTGGAATGGAATAGAAATAAACCACTTAACTCAGCGAAACTCTTATTTTTCAATGTAGCCTCCCTGTACACTAATACACTTGGTCCAGCGATGTTTCAATGTCTTGATCCCATTTCAAAAATTGGATTCCTTCAGGCTTGCAAAATACCCATTTACTTCGGCCGCTAGTTCTTTGCTTGGAGAGAATCTCTGTCCACTAAGGAAAATTTTGAGCTCTGGTAAGAGATGAAAATCTAATAAAGCCAAATAAGGTGGGTGTGACAACAATTCGTACCTTATTTCATGTATTTTTGCCGTGGAAGTGACAATTCTGTGTAGGTATGGATAGTCTTGATGAGAGATGGCTATCTTCCTAGCCAAATCTGGCCTTTTTTCATGTATCTTTTTCTGTAGTTGGTCTAGGGGGTTAGTGTAGTATTGTCCAGCAATTGTTTGACCAGTGGGAAGACATTCTATCTGTAGAACCCCTTACCTTTCTGGTCAACCGTATTGCCTTTGCTTTCTTGGTGGTGGTGAATGAACATGCTTCCTCTGCTTTACTGTTGTTTTTTCTCTGGGGTGTGTGGTATACCCAAGTTTCATATGTGTTCACAAACCGGTACTGAAAATCTTGTTGGTTGCTCTTAAAATGGGTCAAACATCGTTTGGAGTTTCCATTTCATACGTTTGTGACCTTGTGAAGAGTCGCAGCAACCATCTAGCAGATAATTTTCTCATATCCAATTCCTCTGTTAAAATGTGATATGCTTGTTCAGGTGACATCCCTACAACTTCAGCAATTTATCCCAATTTCGGTTGTGATCTTCCATGACCATTTTATGCACTTTTACAATAACTTCTGGGATAGTGGCACATTTTGGTAGACCATTACATGGATCATCATCTAAGCTGTCCCAACCAAACTTAAACTAGTTTGTCCACTTGGCAACAGTTGAATATAAAGGAGCAGAGTCCCCCAGAGTCTTCTGAAAGTCAACATGAATTTCCTTTGCTTTCATACCTTTCTTTGTGAAGTATTTGATTACTGCTCGAATCTCAATTTTTTTCCATCGTCACAAATTACTACATGGTAACAACAACAGAAGGCATCTGCACCACAGATCTCTCTTTCTAGAGTACTGATGTGTTACATATTTACTCATTAAGTTTTACTCATATCTATTACTATGTGGGGAACTCGTGCTAGCATTGGCATCTGGTGGTGATTCCAAAACCTTTCAAGCCACCCTCCTAGTTCACTTTTATTTACATTTTTTGGTGATCAAATAACATTAAGCGCTAAATAATTCCTTTGAAAATTTTCAAGTCTAGGAAAACTTTTACTTTTCTTTCAAAGCGGCTGCTTTTGAATAGGTTTATTTATAGACTCAGAAACAATCTACTGTGTGCATCTTATGTGATAACTGTTCTTTTAACTGCATTAATCTAAAATATGAATAATGTCAGATAAACATAATTTACTATGCATGCAAGATTCCATAACTCTGATGTGATAAATGTTATTGTAAGTGCTTGCATTCTAAAATAAAGCATAGAAATTCCAAGGAAAATTTATGAAACTGCAGGTCCTTGGAAATAATAATTGAATGCAGAAAGTAAAATACAGAGCCTTAAAAGATGTAGAACATGATGACTTAGAAGTCAGTAATACGAATGATTCTCCTTGGCAATCATTGAGGGAGCAGTCATGTCCATTTCGAGAAATATCTCCGTTTATATCTTTTTGAATAAATTAATTTTACATTGCATATTTTACTTTGCACTACATGCTCAATTTTGGATTTATTATCTTGGGCACTTCACTAGTCAGCAAAACTGAAAACAAAATCATAATAAAACATCTGTTTTGTAAAAAAAAATGTATTCAAATTAAACGGACATGAATGATGGTACTATGAGACTAAAAATTATCTAGCAATTCCTCCAATAAAAAACCTTATTTATTTACATTACCTGAATATAATGCATACATATCAATACACCTAATATGACTGAGTTTAAGTTCATACAATATTTGAACCATCAGCAAGGACCATTCTTCCTTAATTGTAAATAGATAAATTATGCGACAGTATTTTCAATTAAATTACTTTTATTCAATTTTATCAACATGTTAAAAATACCAATTATAACAATATTTATCTTACAAAAATAAAAGAGTACAAACATTTTTTGAAATGTTGAAACAAATTATTAAATTATTTCATCCAACAAGAGCAAAATCTTGTCAACCAACATACAAAAATGCATAAATTTTTCAAGTACATAACTTTTGAGAATATATTAAATTTTTTTCCAGTTCAATGCATGGCCCTCTCCAAATGAGGCAGTCATGTGGATGAACCAAACAATTTTTACATTTTAAGTCCATCGAATCAAAATATATAGAAAAAGCCTCTTTGAAAAAAATTAAATGCAGCCTAGAGTGTAATTGGCCAAACAAGTTAAAGTGGAAAGATATAAACACATATTAGTGCAGCAACAATGGATGAGGGTAAAGGAAATAAATTACCTAAAATTGAGTATCTAGCATTGAATGCTGAAAGCATTCACTACAATTCGTTGTAATTTCTCTACAGCCTTCAAATGCTACCTATTGACACTAAAAAGGATTTCCCTTAAAAGCTTCCTATTCAAGTGGCAACATGTCCTTCAAGGCATACACAGGACATATAAAGTCACACATTTACAAAAGAACTCTCAATATAATAAATGTCTCAAATTTTTAATACTTCTCTATTTAAGATATTATGAACCATATTGCTCAATAATTTCTCTGTAAAATTTAATAATTAACAAGCATTCAGCAATCATTTCTCAAGCTCCCCCAATAGTTCTACAATCCTGTGTAACTGGCAGTTCCATCAAGTATAGGAATGTGCATTATTTAACTTCCAGTGCACTGCATGATCTTTGAAAGCTTTCTCATATCAACTGGCTTTGAAAAGTATGTAATATTAATACAAATTTGTGAGTTGTCCCTATATTTATTTAACATCCCACGATGGAGATACATTTATTTGAATGCTAGATGTCACAAAATCAAAGCATTTTCTTCCCATTTGCTGATGACTATTTCTCGTTAATATGGTTGCAATCATGGAAATATCCAGAGAGGAAACAATTCATCAGCACAACATCAAGTGACTATAAAAATTACTTCATGTAGAGCTTTGTTTTACATTTTTCTGACAGCTCCTTGAAAAAATCAGCTTGAGTAATATTGTTATCATGAAATAGAGTAAACAATGAGCTGGTCCCATCAAAGTGTACGTATATCACACTACATATAACATTATGTGCTCAGTTCCATTGAACTACTCATCTGGATATTACTTAGTAACTCTTTTTATTATTAGTTTGAATTTTTTCTGTTTGAAAAACTCTTATAAACAATTTATCCATTTTAAATTAAAGCAGAGGAGAGCTGGAGCAGATAGCTGAGCAGCATTAAATGATTAATTTATGACTTAATTGATTTTAGTATGACAGAAATCATAGATTCAGGGAATGAAAAAAAAGTTAACAATCATCCATTAAATTTTTTAAAAAAGTTTATAAACCACTGGCTAGATGGCTTTATTCATAACAGCCAAATATCTATTTTTATAAATTGTATTTGTGTTAAGATTGATGTTTATGAGAGAATTCAGTACCTTTAGTACAACATGCTGATAATTATACTAACAAGAAAATGTTGCAAGATGAAAAGGAGAATTGCCATATAGAGAATTCCAACAAAGTGCATGAATCACATTGATAATAAGCAGCAACCATATTAATTAATGCATATTTCACTGGGGCAAGGGTATTTCATGTTAGGATTATGTAACAAACAGAGCTACAGAAATCCCTCTACATTTCCTGATAATCTAAAAATACCAACAGATTTTGTTAAAATATTGGTAAAGGCAAGAATGAATTTTGTCTGTGTCCCCATGCTCAAGTACTAGATGACTTTTTCATTACTACAAGCTAAAAATATAGTCAAAACATAAAAACTTGCAGGTCTTTTTGACACTTGAAAAATGAAAATGTTAAATTTTGGTTGCCGATATCATGTACAACAATCATTCGACTAAAATACATGAAATTTGGAAAAATTTACCTTTTCTTATGTTTCCTAACTGAATTCAGTGGAATGAACCAGGCACTTCATGCCAAAAATGATTAAATTTTCCATTTTGTCTCCTAAACTTATACCTTTAATTCCAGATGTACTTTTTGTTTCTCAGAATCGACAGCAATGGATTCAATCAATCTTATATCATAGGGTTGGAAAATAGTGGCTCTTTCAGTACATTACTGTACATACCACATAAACCCAAGGGTTAAGTCAGCTGCTGATTGTATATAACGTATTTATTTAGTGGTTCTAATACCACACTTAAAGCCCATTTCCTCATGATAAATTCTAAAATATTCCAAAAAGAAATAGCACATACTATAGACATGCACATAATCATACAGCCTAGTCGCACATCTATGTATCCATCCATGAATTTGGCACCACCCATTGGTAATGTCACAAACGTAAAGAGATAAACACTCATTTCACCTGATGCTTTGTTATGAGGAGGGATTTGCCTATCTTTGACTGTATGCTAAGCACACTTAAACTATACAAATTATTAGCACTCTTCTACGCTATTAACTGGAACTGGTATCAGACCAGTAGTGTATCTAGAAAACCTCAATGGGGGCTAGGGCAAAGGGGTGATTAATTTTCATAAATGAACAAAAATAACTATGAATTTTTTTCTACAGAGAAATTTGAAAATGTTTGTACTAACTTAGAGGCTGCAATGCATTCTGCAGTAAATAATGTAATGCTTAAGGGACAAAAGGTGTTCAAAAGTAGTGTTGCATGCAAGAAACATGAATTTTGAATTTTATTAATGCAAAAATAGATTCCACAAGTGGAGGGGCATAGCCCTGTATCAAAGTTGTTATTCTGCAGTGTAGTTAAACGTTCATTTTAGTATTACAACACGAGGTTACAATGCTTTATTCTGCTCCTCCCCAAGCATAGCTCCTTCTGAAAAATTTGCTTAATTTTTATTTTGCAAGCAGAAAGAGACAAACATTTGTCATAATGTGCACATGAAAATTAAAGCTAATTTCTACCGTCATCCCTAAGCTAGAAGTCTCTTGAAACTATCAAGATGTGGGTTGCTTGTGAAATGGGTATAATAGCATTTTACAGGGCACCCTACTTAAGTGCAACATAGAGTGGCAATTGGAAGAGAGTAGTCAAAATTGACTGGAAAAAGATTAATGGCATGGGTGGTGCCTTTTCAGTGGATTTGGGCCATCACTGGACATGACACCAATCACAGGTGGAAAAGCAAGCACAACAATCACATTAAAATCACTGTTTCATTTAGAAAATCTAAATTGTAATAAAAAACAGACTAAAATTCAAACATAATTCTACTTTTTCATCTTGTTCCCATTTACTTTGATGGAAAAGTCAAAATTTTTCATGAATTTCCTAATCACTAGACAACCTTTAAAGGTATACTCGATGTGAAGTATATGTTCTCTTCAATAAACATCTTTAATTAATGAATGAAATAATATATCCATGCACATTAATCAAAAATAAAAGATAAATAAAAAGAAGAAAACCTTGCCCTTTTGTGTGTTACCTATTCAAAACTTGGACAACAAGCTAAATTTTAGCTTTAGAGGCACTTCAATCGATCTCTTGAATTGAATTATTTATCTACTCTTTATCTAAGTACCCGGAGGAAAAAAATAGCTGTTGTTAATAACCTATTGATTTGTTATTGTATGTAGTCCTCAACTAAATACACTCAACAAGAATATACATAGTTGACATTCATCCATGAACTGTATAGCACTCTAATGCATACTAGCAGAAAATTTGTTTGTGCAAATAATGGGCCCTCTTTCATGTATATATTTTCATAAGGTTATAATTATAAGTTCATTATTCAAAGTAGAGCTAAGCCCTGGTAAATCAACATATTCCATTTTGCTGTGAGAAAGGGTAGAGTGCACAGTAAGTTTTCCAAATAGTATAGCACAATAACTTATCAGCCACACAAGAAACAGGTTCTGATTAATATGAACATAATATTATTATTTTTCTTTTTTGCTTGCACATGAAACTTGTGTGTGATAACCTCACCCATTGAACAGAACTGAAATGCGTAAAACAAACAGATGCTAGGCCAATAACACTTTTATTGAGTGTACCTTTGATATTAAGATGTGAGTGCCAATGGTTCAAATTTCTTGTAAAATATATATTGCCTGGATAATGGTTGAGAAAAAATCTTTAAGTCAAGGCTATAAAATAGATTTAAAATTCATATAGTCAAATATGGTAAATCCTGATAACAGCAGAATGATCACAGCCAAATGTGGCTTTCCCCTCATATGCATCCCTCATTCAATAATAGTATGGCTTTATGGCCATTTCATGAATAGAACATGTGTAAATGGTTATATTTGCAAGCAAATAATTTTATGATACTGTATTTTTTGGCATATAAGGTCTGTAATTTTCTCAAAAATCTCACATAAAAATCACCTTCCACCTTAAGGTCAGCTCAGGTTTAGCCTTTTGGCTTTGAGCCAGCAGTGGTTCCAAAGATATAGCCCCGGTAATCTTAACTTCAAACTAATTAAAAAACTGGTTCTGAGATCAATTTAGAATTTAAAATTGCCAGTCACTACTCTTTAAGGTAATATTAAATAGCCTTTTATTCACCCAAAATTATAGTGAACTGGCTATTTGCATATTAAAATGACAGCTTTCTGAAAACAAAAGATGAGTGGCTTTACATAGCCAGAAAGGACAGACCAAATTAGGTCCCATAGAGGTGAACTTCTTATCAGAACTACTTCTAAACTTCATGCTGGCAAGAAAAATTATTTATTAAGGTTATTATTGTCAGTTTTATTATTCATTGTTGCATTTAATCACGTATTTAACTTCACAGCATTATATTAATTTTGATACTTATTATTATAAGGTAATCTACCTATTAAGGTACATTTTGGATGGAGACAACTACCAAATAAATATTTTATGACTCCTAACAAAACACAATCCA
The DNA here is from genome assembly GCA_037158775.1 of Hetaerina titia. Lineage (NCBI taxonomy): Eukaryota > Metazoa > Arthropoda > Insecta > Odonata > Calopterygidae > Hetaerina > Hetaerina titia. The sequence continues at coordinate 76,392,313 of CM073775.1, read as the reverse complement.
GCAACCTACTCTGTGTCAGGTCCCCCTTCATTTCTGTATACTTCCATCCTCCCTTCATCCTGTCCAACATCCCTATCCTGTTCCTGCCCTTTCCTCGTTTGCCTAACATTTTCCCCTCTATTAGTCTTCAGTCAATGTCCCTGTCATCAACTCCCTTCTTGTGAAAGCCTCTTTGCCTAGCGCAATTCTTCTCCTTACGTCCCTACTACTTTGACCATGTTGGTCCAAAACACTTCCGAGATACGTAAACTGTTCTACCTGCCCTAGTTTTTCCCCTCCTCTTTTAATGTTTAGCTTATATTGATACTTATCAGATAATATTACCGTGGGATAAGCAATAAGGCATGCATACTCAATTGTTTAAAAATCAGCAGTAACAAGGAGTATGGGAACTGAGTTGCTTCAAAATATGCTGTGGCATCCCCAAATCAAAAAAGGTTCTTGACTGGAAACTGAAAAAATCATGTAAGTCAAATACAACCTTCCAAAACCTAAATGAATATAACAGGTAAACAATATGAAGACAAAGTTATATGTTAAGGTATTAAAGGGACAATAAATAAAAGCATTGTTTAAAGCTACACAATAATGGCTGCTGAAAAAGAGCATAGTGATAATATGGCTTCACAAAGAGTCATAATTGAGCAGCATGAACAAATATAGAAAGGGAATGCCTAAAGGAAATGAGATCCAAATATTACTTTTATTTCACCATTATATTGTTTAAAATAAACAGAATCAATCTGAAGTTGAATAAACAGCAAGCATGGATAGAATTCCACTTTGTACCACCTAACAGGACAGTTAATGGCCAAGGTGGGGAAACTGTGACCATTAAAATTTCCAGCTGTGAAGCATCTAAGTTTACTGTACTACTGATTTGATACTGATAGAATCATTATTAATATTTCAAAGGAAAACATTCCACCATGAATTTTGTAAATGGAGAACATGTCATATGCTAAGGGCTGGATTGGTGGGCTATGATTTCTTGTCTAGAAAAGATATAGTCACATAACCATGAGACTCCTCAAAAAGCCCTAACTTCTAATGACAGCTCTTCTCATCTAAATGAACTTAAGAACAGAGTAGAAGATAAACAAAACAATAAGTTCTAATACAAAGAAGAATAAAAGATCAACTGCTGTTTCGATAAGCATGTAATTTAAGGGGTATACAAAAAGAATTGTATGGGAAATGTACCTACAACACAGCATCACTAGGCCATATCAAGAGACACACAATAGCCCAGGTTTGCCAAAACATTAGAAATACTTGGAATAAAGCATCAGTTAAGAGATATGGTCATTTAAAAATTGGGACATCTGTAGACACAAATGTTGATACAACCCTGGGGATTTAATGGGTGAGAAGCTGATCATGAATAGAATTAATTAGGTTACTATAATGATGGCTTTATTGGGTTAGAAGATTGATAAAAATGGTTGCAATTTCCTCATTTTCAAGTTAAACAATTTCATTTATTTCCTTATGTTTTCTCAATTTAATTATTAAAACTCCTAATCTGTAATAAAAGTGCACTCTTTCAAATTCTCTAAGTAAACACTAAAAGATGATGATTTGATTTTAAATTTCACTCGTGTATATGTAATAAAAAATAATTGTCTTGTAATATGTTTTTAGTGTTTGCAGTAACATGAATTGGCTTGAGGCTTATAAATTACGAGTTCCATACTATGAATAACATCTATGTAAAAGGGAAAAAATGTAATTTTATTTTTCAAGAATTTGCATCTAAGATTGAGATTGTTCCTACCTTATATGCCAGTAAATACAATAGATTAACCCATGAAAGGAACCCTGAATATTAAAGTGATGGATTTTAAAATGGAGGATTTGGCTGCTACGTTTTTCTAGGTACACCTCCAAGCATGGATAGGTTCTTTAATACCCCATATTAACCTAATCTCTACCAAGTGGGTAGTTTGAAACATAAGAGTTTACATTATATAATATATTATTTCCTATCACACTACTAGCAAATTATTGAAATGACTTTGACTCCCACACACAAATAGAAATGCATTTCCAAATTGTGCATATTTGTGATCTTAGAAAATGTTGCAAATATTTGCACTAAGAGTGTCTAGTATCAACTCTGCTATTACTACTTTCTACTATATCCATTATGTCTGCAGTCACATTTAACAAAGATTCACATGACTTTCTCCCAACAAGAGGGACAAAAATATTGTGCAGCAATTTCAATAGAATACTGGCTAAGGTACAGCCTACATAAAACTGGAAAGTAGATTATCGTATTATAACATTTGTGAGATAATTGACAACTAGCTTTGGCTACATCCACACGCTAAGCACCAATTTTGGACTACCTAAAAATTCAAGTATAATTTGAGCTATTGTAATTATCACTGCCGGGTGACACTATGTCACACCGTATCAAAGGCTGATTACATTTGTGAGTAAGCACATGTTCTAGCATTTACATCAATACAGGGATCCCCAAAATTTGTTGTCTTTCTTATTCATAAGAAAATTTCATGCACCCACAAAATGTCTCTTAATTTAGTTTTTAAAAACAAATAATATTTACTAAATGCAAGATTAGGAAATGGACTAGTGTTTAAAATAGAATGTATTTTTTAATAAATAATATAATGTTCGTTGTCAGATAAATTTAGTGACTTAAACAACAGTCATGAAAAAGCTTTCACACAGTAGCAATCAATTTTGCAAACTGTTAAACAATTTGTTACATACTAGTAAAAAATATAAGATTTTACTTTCAAATTTCTTTTAAGCTTTTGGCTTCTCCCATGGCATTCACAGCTTCTGCACATCCCTTCCCCAGTAGTCACGACACAAATTTTGGGAAGCACTGATCTAAGGTATAAAATTCTAGAAAACCTCTTTCTCAACAATTCCACTTATAAAAAAAATATCTATGGAAAGAAAGATTAGCAAAAAATTAACATGTATTCCAATGTGCTATTAATCTAATTATTAGCATTGATAAATTCCTACAAAAATATATCCACCTAAAATATAAAGCTCTCTATGTATAATCTTTTTTTTTCTAGAGCCTTGGATCAAGCTTTAACTAATTCCAGCAAGCACAGGGTCTCCAACCTTTACCATACCATGCTTACGCAATCCCAAGTGTATGCCCATGACAGGAGATTCACCAATGTATTGCCGAATTTTTTCATCAATGATCAGTTTGTAACTGAAAGAGAATCAACAAAAGGTGATAACTCAGTTTTGACAACATAACATAATTCATATTAGGTGTAGTAAGTACCTCCTTAATTCCTTCAGAGGTTGCATATCATCAGCCTTCTTCCCTGAAAATGGGTCAACAGTGGTCAACACACACCTGTTAAAACAAAGATAAGGAGAAGAATAAGCAAACAGGCGGACCATTGGGTGATTTAATAAATGGGGAATTGATTTGGCAAGAATTTTCTTGACCTTTCATCCCTGCTTAACTTCAGGTTAACCACAGAAATATACTCACAATATATGATGCTACATAAATGAATAACATGTGCTATGTACATATGTAATATAAACACATGTAAATATGTGTGTAAAGATGTATAAGTTGTAAAATACACATGATTATATAGAAACTTGGCATGAAAAATTAATTTAAAAAATTTTTTTGTAACACTCACTGTACTTGTACAAACACATTTCGGTGGTCACAGCCACCTTCATCAGAATACAAGGTGTAACTGAGAGGAAGATTAGGAGAAGAGGGGATATTAGGGGGGAGGGGGTAGGGATAAACAGGGGCTTATGTTATAGGTGATTGGTTGTTGAGAGAACAGGATAGGAAGGTGTTAACTTAATGGGAAAGGTTTGATTTGGGATGTTTGAAGGATTTAAATAGCCAAATTCCAGCTACCTCCATGGTCCTTCATTGGATTTTTCTGGCTGTTGGAGGGAGGGAGGAAATAATAGATATATTGTAACACTAACCAAAACTTTCACTATGGGTATATAGACATATGAGGTCTGTCCAATAAATACGTGAACTGAGGCCATAAAAACTTTATTTTGCAAAATTTAGTCTACATCGATTTTGTCCCCTTTAGAGTACTCTCCATTCGTTGCTATTCACTTATTCCATCTTCTTTTCCAATGTTTAAAGCCCCCTTGGAAGTCCTCGGCAGTTAGGTTTTTTAGTTTTCTCTTCATTTCTTGCTTTGTTGTGTCCACATCTTCCCAGTGATGTCCCCTCATCACATTTTTTCATTTTAGGAATAGAAAAAAGTTGCAGGGGGCGAGATCTGGCAAATAAGGAGGATGATAAAGAATGGTGATTGAATTTTTTGTCAGAAACTGGCAAACAATCAATGCTGCAGGTTCATCGTCATGGTGAAGGATTCATCCATCATGTTCCGTTAAAATAGTGTGCACTGTTGATTTTCCTAAATTCAGTTCATCAGCTATCATTTGGACAGTTTTTTTATGATCAGTAAGGACAAGGGACCCCATACGATCAATAATGTCATCAATACAGGTGGTTGAAGGCCATCCCAGTCTTGCATCATCTATGAAGTCTTGTCAGCCATCTTTAAAATGCTTAATCCACTTGAAAATGGATCTTTTCTTCACAGCATTATCACTGTAAAATACTGTAAACATTTCAGTAATTTCTTAATAACTTTTACCGCATTTTACCCCAAACTTGATGTTGATTCATTGCTCCATGATTTTGTCAATTCCCATTTTCGACAAACAATAAAAACAAGGACAATTGAAACTAACATAACTGGCACCATACGCACAGGTCGACGATATGCCAAGCACAGATGGCTCATTGGGTCTCAGGCAACTAGTGCCACTAGTAGGTGGGGCTATAGTCTGCATCATGGCCACCAGATTGCACCAGTTCGCATATTTATAGGCCAGACCTTGTACAGTATGTACATACACACATGTACTAAAGTATAGATACAGAAGAAAAACCTCACTTATGACAATATTTTGGTGATTCTAGCAACCTTTTCCCAGCATTATTCATTCTCATATGGATATACTATTCAAGATGGCATCTAATGATAACATGCCTCCATGAAGCTTCTGGAAACTGTTATAGATCTGAAGGATAAATTTATTTCCTCTGATCTTTGCTCACTTAACTTCCATTCTAAATGTTCAGGTCTTCATGATCTCTCTCAAAAAGCATCAATTGAATCTTGGGACTTATTTTGGAAATGTTTTCTTGCCGGTGCTGGATGTTAAAAATATCAAATATTGTGGATGACACCGAATTTCTCAACCATGAGGTGGGTTTTCCAAATTCAGCCCAAAATTTTACGCCAGTGAAGCCAAAAAAAGTTGTTTCTTTTGCCGACCAAGTGAAACATGTCACAAAATCCAGCAAAGATGTACTGAAAAATGTTCCCCTAACATCTGATTCACTCTCATTCATCGTAGACTCAGACATCCTCATCCGGTGATAGGCTTTTCGGTTGAGAAGTGCTCTCTTTCAGTGGTCTCTAGACAATTGAATCTACATGTCTGGAATTTGCTCCGGATGCAATGAAAGAAGTAATGGTGCATCTGAAGGAACAATTTTGGGAAATTACAGACTCATTGACTAAATTTGAACAACTAAAGTTGACTTGTGGCTATTATGACTCCTTCCATATCACGGTCAATGAAAATCTTTGTGAAAAAATATTGCAGCCTGAACTCTGGTCGAAGAATGTTTATTCCAGAAATTATTCTTTTCCGAGGTTACAGCAACCAACACAACCAAGTCGTATATCAGTTTTGTGCATAAGTGAACATTGGTGCAGAGAGGAAGAAATTCTTTCTATTCAAATAACTAGCCATAAGTTAGCCGAGTATTATTGCCGTTCTGTTTTTAAAAATGATGTTTCATGTATTTATGTCAAAAATACATGCCAGTTTAAAATTTTAGTATTTCCTAAGTTCATTAAAAAAGAAAAATGTATTGAAATTTCAGCAATTGAATTGTAGAAAATACCAGGGGGGAATACTTAAATAATCTGTTTGTACAGATCCCGAAGTGGAATTCTAGATGAATTTTTTGAAATCTTTTATCAGCTGTTAAATTTCAACATAAAAATGAACAAAAACTGCATTATCTGTGGTGATCTAAACATTGATGTGTTAATTCAAAGCAAAGTTTCACACAAATTGAGCCACCTATTAGAATTTTACAGTTTAATATCTTTGATACGCTTGCCTACGCAACAAACTAAAATGATGGCTACTAATATTGATTATATAATTACTAACGGAAAATCAGCTGACAAAGTTGATGTTTCTGTAATTGATCTAAATCCATCTGACCACTGTGCCCAACTGGTGGTGAGGACTGCTTAAATTATGCCAATCCTAAAAGTTTATAAAAGATTTTTCACCAAAGAAAAAATTGAAAATTTCAGTGATACACTATCAAAATATCATCATGATTGCTTGAAAATATTAAACTTGTATTTGAGAGCTGTTTCCCAAAAAACTTACTCTCTCAAAAAAGGTTATTAACACATTTTCAGTAACAAATGAAGTTAAAGTATCTGGCAAAAAAAACTCATAGAGTTACGTAGGATAAAGAGATTTAAGGGCTGTTTTCATCCTAGACATTGACTACAAGATGGCCAAGAAAGAGCACCCTAACCTTTTTCAAATTCCAAAAAAGCTAGTAATAATTATTTTATTATTGATTTTATTAATTTATATTAATTATTATTTTATATGGAAAAATTAATCATAAAAAATAAAAATGGTGACCAAATTTCCAATCCAGAATGTTAAGCTAACTTTATAAATATTTACTTCATAAGGATACCCCAAGCCTAAAAATAGGCCCAGTCCTTTGTGAATCATGTTGATTTTCAATTTAAAGATCATGTATTCACATATATTTCTATTGTCCCAGTCACCAAAAATGAATTACTGAAAAGGACCCCTTTATGCTGGCATTAGAATTTATAACCATTTACCAGTACGTAAAAATAATACCTGTAGCTACTCATGTCAGATGTTTAAATCTAGGTCAAAATCTTTTTTAATAAAGAGCTGTTTTTGTGACCTCAATGACTATTTTTTGTCAAGGTGTGACGAGCTGCAAACATTTATTTTTTATTTTTCACCATGTATGTAGAATTTTTGTTTTTTTTATGACATAACTAATATTTTACCATTGTAAAATAACAAGATGAAATAATAACAAATAAATAAAATTCACCAGAGTATGAGGAGTAACTGATGGGGAAATTTTGGGGAAGGAGAAGGGGTATATTGTGGGAAGGATTAAAGATAAACAGAGGAGCATGCACTATAGATGATTGATTATTGAGGAAACAGGAATGGAAGGTGTTAGCTAATGGGATACATTTAACCCAGGAGTTTGGAAGGATTTAAGTAGTCAAATGTAAGGTGAGTCTACTATCCTTAATAGGTTAGGTTGGCTGTTGAGGGATGGGAGAAAATAACAGGTGCATTGTAGCAATAACCAAAAGTTTTGCTGTGGGTAGCTGCTTGTCAGGGAACTGGTAGAGAGGCTGACCAGGAGGATGAGTTACAGGATGCTTCATGATTGATTTTATATATATATATATATATATATATATATATATACACACACACATACCATACACTGATCACCATCTGATCCCATCATGACAGTAATCATTTGTAAAACTGAGCCTCTCATGAATTGGACTGATTACCTGGTACATGGTCTGATGTTGCGAAATACAGCTTCACCAATTTGAATCCATTCCCAATTCTCTTCCTCGTATGGTGTGTATGTGCCACGGACAACAAAATTTGGGCGGAACTGTAAAGCTGTCACTTCTTTTTCCAGTCTACGATTCAAATCAGCAACAGATGATTCAGAAAGGAGGGAGAACGATGTTTCATCAGTTAGGGATCCCTAGAATGGATTGGAAAAAATAAATGAATTTGCAGAAATTATTCTGGTACATCATGCATTCAAGAAAATAAATGCATAGTAAGGGTGAAAGAAAATGACAAGTGACAAGAAATTGAAACTGAGCAAGAGGCTCATTTTATTTCCTTAGAAGACTGATATGAAAAACCTATACTCATGGTCATGTTCATAGTTTATGAGTAATGAAAACAAATGTCACACTATGCGATGGAATGCACTATCCACTGTTCACCAAGTAATATACAGGTTAATGCTAGTTTGAAGAGGGTGAGGGGAGTCAGATAAGGCAGCAAAAGAATTGCAAAGGGGGAAACATTCGGATATTAGGAAGAGGGGAGTGAAGATGGAAGATGACATCATTCATCAAATTTTCATGCTTTTGACATTGTATGATTTCCATTCACCCTAGGCTGCCAAGATGAGCAACTTCTCCTCTCAAGAGGCAGGCAAAGGGAATTAAGACACTCCAGGACCTGTGGCCAATTGAACACTTAAAAGAGTGAAATTTTCAGGCTGGTTGAGTAAGAGGTGTGGTTTCTTATCCTCTCTACTTGCTGCACAATTGTCCTATGTATATCACAGTCATTACATGTGAATTCCTCAGTTTTCTAAAGGATCACACTTGTCCTAGCCAGAGGGTGGCCAGGCTGTTCTTATTATAAAATCAAAATCTAACAGACTCTTAGGGAAAGTGTATAGTAATATTTGCCAAGGCTGTATCAAAGAGGGTCTATTTAGCCTACCGAGGTATCAAGTTTGGGGTGGATATGGTCTTGTAAATCTAAGTATTTCCCCGTTTTTTTTGCATATTTTTTGGATGAGTTTGCTAATGATGGACTCTTTTAGTGTGGGTTGGGAAAATTGATCAGTTATGTCCACTTCCCTTATCTCTCCCCTCTCCTCAATATACCACTGTGCTTCCTCTCTCTCTAATCTTGAAATTTTAATCCTCGGAGATTGGTTATAATGCAATGGTACTTGATGATGCCTCAATGGGTGAAACTAGTTGGGCCCTTCATTTATTAAATAAATTTCTGATCCTCACCAAGTTTATTAACATATTTTTGGAATATACTGAGGCCACAAAGTCACAAATGCTAGTTAGTCAAGTAAAAAAATGCAGACAATAAGGATTAAGCTGTGAAAAGGAACTACTGCAAATATTAAACCAAAAGCTAATAAATCCACAAAAGTAATCAAGGGGTAGAAAAGGGTTAAATTCCACTAGGATGAACCCATCAGACAAGAGTGCTGTGTTGAAAGAGATCAACAACAATTAATCAAGAATAGTAGGAATACAAGATATAAGGAGGTATATGAAGTGTGCATAGGACCACAGTATAGGGAAACACACAATGAGGCAATCGTATTTTCAAGCACAGCTGAGCCATGATATTCTAATACAAGAAATACAATGAAGAATATTTGCCTGTAAAACCTTGAGAAGAATAACTGAGGCATCACATCAGAAAAGAAAATACTTTGTTCTTCTACATACATTTTATTATGCATGACCTAGGTTTCGACTTACAAAGTCATCATCAGGTCAGGACTTTGTAAGTTGAAACCCAGATCATGCATAATAAAATATATGTGCAAGAACAAAGTTTTTTCCTTTCTTATATGAATCGCTTCAACAAAGTGATGCCTCAAACCATTCTATTCATTGAGTCTTCATATTAACATTATCCAGTGATAAACTGAGCACACCAATGCCTAATTTATAGATCTTACTACCTGATGGGGAACTGCTTAGAAAACCCATCATAAATATTAAATAATGTAATACCTAATGATGATAAAGGTTATGAAAATTAGATGCAGAAGGAGATCAGAACCAATTCGAAGATGGACAATGTATAAATCCCACCAGCCAGCAATTGGAACACAGTTCAACATATTATAAGAAATAACACCCTTCATATGAAAAGAAAAATGGGATAGTATATTATCCTGGTATATAGCTGGAATACTTAGCAGGGTCAAGTAAGGTCCACCTAGATGAAGAAGGTGACTAGCAGAATCATACCTAGTAGGATACCAGGAGAATCGTGGGAGATCCTGCTAGAATTTTAGTTTTGGGCAGTATCTGTGAGGAATGAATATTTCCTTCTAAATCCTCTTGGATCTAGTCAACTACTCAGAGCATATTAACTAACGGCAGGTTCCTGTCTTTTGTTATTCACCAATAATTTTCACTTAATTAGCAAACTCTTTGTATATCATACTGATAATGTTCAGCTCCTGCTGATTCAGCTGGGAGAGACCAAAATGTAGCTCGAATCTTCATCAAGTTACTATATAAATATTAACAAGAATGGCGCTTCCTAGTAATTTTTCGAAGATGCCATTTTTTAAGTGGTGCAGCATACATGAATAATCTCAATTGATAAAATCCAACTTAATTAAGATGCAGACAACACAACTCCCCTTATGTGAAAACATTTCCTTACCGTGTCTTCCTCTAGTATTGTTTCAAACACAGCATTTTTTGGGCGTACAGGACGACCAGGTGCTGAAAAAGGAAAATAAACCAACCGAAGTCCCGAGTCCTCACCGAGTAAACAACGTGAAAACCACGTAGCTACTTCCTCACCACAATCAACTGCCTTGACAGATTGGCCCCAAACCCTGATAGAATAGGAAATAAAAACTATAGACGCTAAATCACAACATCGTGTTTTGTCTTTCTGATAATGAATGTCATTTAAGGAAAACATGTAGCATGAATTTTCCATTCCCAATTGAATTCCCAAGATTTTACACCTCAAATGTGATTCTATTGCGGTGATCATATGTTGAGTTTTACTTACTTAGCTATGATTAACTTTCCTCCAGTAAGCTTCTTCATGTCAACACTAACACTAAGCATTCCAGGCGCTTCAAGTGTTAGTATTGCCTCGTTTACACTAGGACGAATTTGTAACATCTTCGGATATGCTCGTCCAGTTACGAAATTACTTTTCAAGTCCGTAACCATAAACACTCTACATGGAAGAGAGGGGATCATTTTATTGAAGGTCGTGAAATGCAGTGCGGCATCATTTTTTGCATGTACGTGCGAAGGACTCAATTTCACGACAAAGAAATACTGTATTATTGTATACTGTCTGTGTTATTACCTATCACGTAGCATCCCACTTTGCAGACCTAGAGTTGTGCATTGGCCAGCGTCCAGACGTATCACACCGCAAGACTTGACTGGGAAGCAGTAGATATCTATTATTTCTCCTACACGCTTCCATTTCGATGGAATAATGCCTCTTGCCTGTTTTTTCCTCCACCAAGTTGTCAATCCAGCAATTGCAACCGAAACCGCCGCCAATGTAGCAATACCAATAGTTGCAGAATGTCGTGTCAGTTGAAAGGACATTTTAAAATAATGGAACAGGGAGTACAATGAAATCAAATTATTTTTTTGAAAGAGAGGATGAAATTTCAGCCGCAAAAGTTTTAGAAGAAAAGTATAGTCTAGGCCTTATAAATTTTCGCCGGTGATATTCCCCAGAGCGTTATTATTTAAGCTCAACAGACCAAATAGAAAGGAATGGGGTCCCAAGAATGACGACAAATCTTTTACGACACATCAAAATAGTACACCATTCCTACATCTCTTTATCTAAGACAACTCGCAAAATCGAATTAATTTGTCTGAACAAGTACTTGATACACATAGTATACATTTGGCCAGTAGGTGGCTGGAGTGTACACTTTTGCGCCATGCTTGTGTGACGGTCAAAGTTTCAACCTTGATCTACAGAGGATGCTAAATTTAAAAGCAAAATGAGCATTTTGTGGCGGTTTATTTGGTACATATAAGTACTCCGTTCCATTTCGAAAATCTAAGTTAGTTTAGTCTCACTCATATTTTCAAAGTAATATAATGCTTATTGCATCAAGAAATTGTTAGTGAATCATGTGGCAAGTACATTTTTCTGTATTAAAATAAGAATTTAGTTTAGTGGCCGCTAATACCGTAATGAATGATGAATTTTCTTCTGAGATAAAGTTTATGACTAATTTTAAACAAGCAAGTTAATTTCTTATTGAAAATGCCTGGTTAAAATACTGACCTATTGAAAAAATCTACTAATCCTTATGAACTGCGACAAACCTTAAACGATAAATTGGAATTTGTTGTAAAGGCCATTAATCAAAATGGCCGAAGTCACTAGTTCGAAATTTATTCTTGCACTTTAATTCATTTTCCGATGTCCATTGTGAAAGATCCTTCTTAACACATACTAGTTAATTGAGTTACAAGTTGCAATTGTCTATTAGGTTTGTTTACCTGTAAATGTAAAATTCAGAATAATGTAACTATTAATTGTAATGTGTACATGGTTTTCAGAATCTAATCATTATTTATAAGTAATTTTCGATTTCATTCTCTCTATTTACATTCAGTATCATAATTTTGGCACAATTTCTGCCTAATTTTGTAGTTTGAACACTATTAATATCAAAGCTGAAAGTTTCAAAGCCAGGTTTCCCAAGCATCATGTACTGTAAAATGCAAGCATTAATACCTTAAATTTTGAATCGGTAGGAATAACTTAATTTATCACTAAGCATAAGTTTAGCAATTTGCATCAAAATGTATTTACTTCTGTTAAAATACTTTTGTGTAAAAAACAATATAATTATGTTAACTTACTTTGAACTTATCACATATCCCCATGTTTGAAATTTAATCAATAACGACTATATCGTAACTTGTACAAACATTTGTGTAAAAATGAACCTTATTGATACTTTAAATTTTTATTAAATATTTAGAAAAGCTATTTTAAGTGACACCTGGTACTTTTTTTTAGTGACTAACCCTCACTGTGTATAAACATATATGAGAATAAAATAATGGTACGTAATCATTAGGTAATTAATACAAAAACATTATCTTTTCCATTTTGTGTTAAGATCTCTTTCTTCTCAATAACAGGAAAATTTGGAGAAAAGATTTCATCAGATCAGTGATCATTCCATCGCCTAAAAAAGGATGACTCAAAAGGTGAGTACTTTATTAATCACATACAGTGACTTTTCCTATATATAGAACAAAAATATCTCATTCAGAAAAGGTAGTACTTAGAACATGCACAAAAGATAGAGAAGATAGCAAACATGTGAGAGAAAAAGGAGTTCAGGTTAAGAAAAAAGATGGATACACATGATGCCTTAGTAGTAATGAGATCACTGGACCAGAATGTACTAATATACTTTGTGGATTTTGAGAAGACATTCAATAGAGTACATTGAACAAAATTAATGAATGTGTTACATAAGATAGATATGAACTTGAAGGATAGCTTACTTGACTTACTGAGGGATAGCTTGAGGGACTTGACTTACCAAAAACCTGTGCAGCTATGAAACTGCACAAGTGAAGGCAGAGGATGGAGAATTAGGATGGGCAGTGTTAGGCAGAGACATAGGAGTCTTAAGACAGTTTTCCATTGTGACTGATACTTTTTACCATATATGCAAATAATATGGTGAGAGAAGCATGGAAAGGGCTGAAAAGAATGAAAATATGTGAGCACTAATCAAAGCAGATTTGTAGATGGTCATTATTTGGTTTGGCAGGCTGTTAAGGCATTGAAATCATTGGACAAAAAAAGAATGAGTGTGAAATGTATAGGATAAGATTAAATCATTAGAAAATGAAGGTTATGAGGTTCTCAAGAAGTTGGAAGGCTAAGTACAATATAAAAGCTGGAGGGAGTAAATGTACCCAGTAGAACACCTTACTCAACTTATTTAAGAAGTGGTTTAAACTGACATGGGCATAATAACGATTTTAAAGGAAGAATTAGGTAAAGAAGCTTTTGCAAAAATTAAATCCAAAATTGGGTCAGTAAGGCATGAGGATAAGCAGAGATTATGGAAGCTTAGAGATGCATGGTGAAAAATGGAGAAAATGAAAGATACAGAAAGGAAAAGAAATTTAATGCTCTTCATGGTGGGAAAAGAAAACGTTGTTCAGGGAAACTCAAAGAAGGTAAGACAAGTAGATGCAGGCAATATTGAAACAAAATAAGGTTTTTAAGATTGTGATGGAGGATAGAATATGGGGTACGATTAAGATTGATTGAGGAAAAATAGGCAACTTGGATTAAATATGTAGAGCTAAAACGAGATTCATTGATATTTTACTATCTGGTTTAATTGTTTTTATACGTCATGTCAGGCAGGGTTTAAATGTGTGACACATGCAAAACACCTGGGTCCATCAAAAACGTACTCTAGACTGCAGATTGCTTTCATGCCAATTATTCAACTCCAGTGATAAAAAGGAGAGAGTTATTGGTGATATGAAAGTGAACAAATGATTAATGAGTCAGCTGTATTTATTTCCATGGAAGGAATGATAAGGAGAATAGAAGTCATTGATGGTGGCACAATAATTAAAACTCGAATTATGAATTCCTCGAGTCACTTGTAGCATGTGAAGATTTTTTTTTGATTAATGAAAAATAAATATTTGATGTATGCAAAATGTTTCGGAAGCTTAGGCACAGTTGCAGATGCATTCAAAGACATTGGGGCTTATTTCAGACAAGTAGAATCATTTTTAATGATAACTACGAGATAGGATGACATTAAAGTTCATACATTTATTGCAAATGTGGCAAAAAGCAAGAATCAACATAGTTGATTGAAAATGTTGTGTATAAAGTTTGCGAGAGATATTTATTTGTTCACCCATTTGCGTTGCTGTTCTTCCTCCTGTTGAGGGTTATTTAAACTTAGTTCTGAAACTTCATAAGATGCAAGGCTTTATGCACACAAGCCATCCTCAATGGGTACAACCATGATGTGGTGGTAGGAAGATAAGAAGTTAAATCCCAAAATTCATGGTTACCTACAAAGAGTCAACTTTTTACTAACCTGTATTTATCTAGGGAAACAATTCGCCCTCTGTAATGAAAAAGTTTTGATATGGAAATGAAAGGGCCTACAAAAAATTATGTAGCTATTGTAGTAAAACATACCTTAATAAGGCATGTGAAATACTAATGTATTTTCCAATGAAAAATAATTAGTGTGCATCAAGAATAAATTCTGCAGTGCGCTATAAATTGAAATTAATTATTGGAATTTTAATTAAAATTTGGAAATGTTCCTTATTCTAGTCAATTTCCCTTTTTAATATTAATATCCCTCTCCTGATGTTATTTGATGCCTAAGGGTTCATAGTTGTGATACCAAAATAGCCAGCTTAAAGTTAGACATAAACCCAGTGGCCTAGATGGACTGTGGGTACTAAAGGATGCTGAAAATTTTATTATTAGAATCAGTTGTATTGTTGGCTGCTACATAACCCAGACCAATACAATACATCATTTGGTTAAGTGAAGATTATTGTTCCTTTCTTCTATTCTTGAACCTCTTGAATTCAGGGAAATAATATCTTCAGCTTCTGTCCTGTGATGTTTTGACTTCTGGTACCGCTTTGGCTATTCTTGCTGCCAATTGAGCTCTTTTGCCTTTCAAATGACTCATTTCACTTCTTCCTAGGTTCTTATTTACTAAACTTTGCCCTCTTAAGGAAAAACACAGTTCTGTTTCAATAATTACATTTATTAAAAAACTTAGGTACATTCTTGAGGATAGATGTGTCTTTTTAAGCAATGATTACTAATGCAGTGAATGTCACAGCCATTAAATCATTTTCATTCAGCAAACTACTTGATGTATTTCCTGATGTAATTTTTATGAAGGAGCTGAATGTTATTGGAAATGAAAGTTAGACTCTTGAAAAGTGAAGATGAAGTTGACATTTGATGTCATTAAGATTTAACTCCATTCATGATTTGGATTACTACAGAGAGCTCAAGGCAAAATCATTGGAATTTATATTTAGCCCAGAACATATGGTTGATACAGTGAATTCAAAGGAGTTGAGAGATACCAATACTGTGGATGTGTGGTGTGGGTCATGTAATAATAACTGGGCCAAGTCAAACGAGACGTGATTAATGGTTCAGCAGTTGTGGTTGTGTTTCCTGCTTTGTTGTCTGCAAAACAGTCAGCAGTGAATTTCTTCTCCAGGGCTTCCTGGGGACCACTGCAATGATGTCCATACACTGCCCAAGCTGAGAACCCTTTGCCACCAGTGACACGGTCATGGGCTCTTTTAATCCTTTTGGCACATTTCACATCATCAGCCAAGTCATCATCCTCCAGTGATGAGCATGATATTGCACAGGCATATCCTTCCCCAGGGGGAGAACACCAGTACTTGTCACTGATCTGAAAGGTGATTATAAAAACATTTAGCAATTTTCCTTCATTGAATTAAAAGTGGGATAATTTTAAAATTTATTTATATCCATTGACCTGTTTTAACTTTAAAGAAGATTTTGATAGGTATGTTGATAACTTTCATTGATGACAATTTTTGCATTTGTTTAATTCACAACTGCACTCACTATTTAATTAATTAACACGCAATTAAATTCGCTCCTCAGCAACTTTGTGGTAATCCACTGTAATTTATTAATTTATGGGCAAATGGTAAACTGAAGTTATGAAATCAAACAGCCCACAGGGGTTAATCCCTAACAATGGTGCCCATTGCTTAAGGATGCCATTTTGGCCATTGCAGCAAATCAGATCAGTAGCTATGCCAAATATGCCAATTCTGGATGCTATATGAGTGCCAGACTGGCAGGTTTATGATAGAATGGAATCACTTAAATAGGATTGACAAATACATTGCTCCGCGGTCGTTTTCCAAAATAGTCATACAAAACATACTCTAAACATGAAAATGCACCAACATTTAGGGAGCTGATTTTTATCTACTTGAAACAGAGTGTAAAACAATGGGTTGCAATAATTCTAAAGAGAAGGCAAAGTTATCAATCAAACCATTTCATAGTGCGCAATGAAGATTTTATCTGCTGTTTTGTGTTCTCTACAAATATCACTATGTCAAAGACTGTGGTAGAAGAGAGAATGTTAGACAAGCGAGGAGGGGGCATGAGATAGTAAGCATTATTAAAGAGCAGCTTATTGTAGTGTCAGATTGTGTTTTGTTAGCAGAGGCAAGTTAATAATAATATACTTTATTCATTTTGATAAATGGTACAACCAAATTAAATGTCGTCAATATATACACATATTATTTTTAAATGTGCTGAAGACAGTTATAAAATAATACATCAATTAAGTGAAGTGGGTTAGCCATTAATCAAGGATATAACCTCTTCTTGAAATTTGGGCTAATCTAATTTCAACTGAGTTGGCATTGAGTTATACAATCCAATGGCCACATTATGAAATAAGATGTTTGTTGAGGACAGTCTACAATAAGTTGTGTTCAAATTTGCTTTACTCCTAATGGTGTAGTTACGGATATGAGATCTTAATTGGTAAGTTTCTAGATTAACTTTGCATGAATCAGAGCCTTAATGTTCCATAAACTAAATAATCACAATTCCAAATATAATTAAAAAAAGGCTGGCAGGAATCACTTGGTGGGATATTAGAAGGAGAGAGAATAGCTCTCTTTTGCAGTAGCAAGATTTATATAACGTGTGAGGAATGACCCTATAACTCAACACCATAATTCAAATGACAATGAAAGAAGGGAAGGCATTCCAATGATCCTCAACTTTTAAGTCATAAATGGGCCAAATAAAGAAATTCTATTTCACATGATAATCTGTAACATTATCACTACATAAGATTAATATCTGACAAACCTATGGAAATTGGTATGTAATATTCAACGAATTTCGAAGACTAATTATTTCATTATATTTTTGGAATTGCATCATTGTTAGGTAGCTTTAACAAAACAGCATTTTGAACGCAAGTAACTTCTGCTCGCACTAAAATTAAAGGCTGAAGATTTCCAAGTTAAAATAATCAACGATTTTATATAATATTCCTTGCTAGTTTGTTTTTAAAACTGAAATGAAAATCAATATGGTTCCAGTTCGTGTTAATCTGCTTTTACTTCTCGACTATTAGTACTCCAGTAGTAAAATAATGTTTCAGTGCTTTGTGATACGAGTAGTGTTTGCAGAGTCAAATTGGCATGATCTCTTCGTAATAATTCAGTAAACACTGTGAACACAAATAATTCGTGCCCGCTGATTTCTAATTATTACAACTTCAACAAATTTCTACCAATTCCATTGGCTGAGAGAAAACATTCATTTCTCCTAAAGGTTTCCGTAACATGGTTGAAATCCATATCATGTGACTTATTAACAGTGGTTTTCAAAAGTTTCCCATCAGACAATAAATTAATAGCGTTCACTATATACCTCTCTCTGCTGGTACGATTGAAGGACATGGTTTCAAAGCATGGCTGTTAACATTGTATTTACATCGAAGTGACATGTGACTCAATACTTACACACCCACACATAGACATACACACAATTAGAGCATTTTGCCTGAAGGTTTTTGTCCCCTACCACGCAGTCAAGATTG
Source organism: Hetaerina titia (assembly GCA_037158775.1). Classification (NCBI taxonomy): domain Eukaryota; kingdom Metazoa; phylum Arthropoda; class Insecta; order Odonata; family Calopterygidae; genus Hetaerina; species Hetaerina titia. Next base: position 76,373,940 of record CM073775.1, on the reverse strand, counting down.
ATGATAGCTACATTCGAGCAATATAAATCTTCATTATGCGCATTTGTGAGGCCAGTTTCGAAGTCTCGACAGCATTGTCTAACATTTCCTTCACTCATTACTGTAGGTACATAAACTAGGCATAACCCCTGAAGAATTTGGACAGGCGATGACCCTTTTGCACACAAAAATCTGATCACAGCACACACTTCGTAACTGGCGGGTCATCGTCTTTTGCATTCATCGACTGACAAATGACTCCTGAATCAAAACAAAAACTTCAGCGGCTATGGAAAAAATCACTAGGTGGCGCTGCACGCAAATGCCTTTGTTCTGACCCGCCAATATTTAAACATAAAAAACTCAGTCCTTCTTTTTCGAATGTGCCTCGCATGTTACAGTAACTATTGAATTTGAACCCAAATGTGTGTAAAAAAATACAAAATATGTAAAATCTTAAATTTGTAAAAAATTTGAGAGTACTTATGTTTTACATGAATTTATTTTGTGTAAGCTATACTGTTTTATTTAGCTTGTACTTTTGAATTATTCTTTTATCATATAGATTAGATAGAATGATAGAGATTGTGGTACCAAATAGCCATTTTGTACTCTTTCCATTGATTCTCATTTCATTTTTATTACCTTGGTTCTGTATTTTTCTCAAATGCATGCATGGCTGTGACTGGCTGGATAATTAAAGCTTGATTACTTAGAAATCTGACTCAATTAGCTCCTCATCTACTTCCATTCCTATCTCTGACTCTTACCATACTTCGCTTACCATTGCAGTATATAGAATTGTTAAAACTCTCTAATCTCCTTGCGTATCACTGCCCTCCCCAATTCTCCATCTGATATATGTGCAGTCTGTTACATTTACATATTGCACATAAATTGTCATTCTCTCAGGTCTAATTTACCATTTAGTTTTTGTGTCCAATATAATCTAGCCAAAATCTTTAAAGCAAACAAATATATCCAAGTTTTACTCTTCATTCCTATTTATCAGTAGCCTCAAGATTGCAATGACATCATGTATTTCTGAACTGTAACTAGTCATTCCAAAAGCAGTAATTGCCCTATTTTCCATTCCTTTGTTGGTACCTAAGCACTATCTTTGCTATGTGTGAAATCAAACTTATGATTCTTGTGCATATTCATCCTAATGTTATTTATCTCCCCAACCTTCTTTTTCATTTACTTTTCTATCTTGCAGTTAAGTATGTCTGGGTCCAAGTTAACCTAAGTCATCAGCTTTTACTTCTTCATGCTTCTAAAGTTTCTGGCATCTTATTTTTACAGTATTTGTAGTTCTTATGTATTTTTCCCATCTTGCCTGAAAACTTTCTGGTGTAATTATTTTCTGTTAGTATCTCAAAGGTTGTGAGTAGACTTTCCTTTATAACTTCCTGGTAGTCTTTAGTATTCCATTAAAGCATACCCATTTCATCATGCATCTGTAAACTCTCCATATCCTGATACCATCATATTTCATCCACCTTATTAGTCTCTCTTCTTAGGTAATTATTTATCAATTTGTAATTTTTTCCTGAATCTGTTTGCATTCTTTCAATTCTTTCTCTGATCTTCCTTAACAAACATTCCTATTTATTTCCCTATTTACTGTTAATATTGTTTCATTTGCGGCTTAGTTATTTGTTTGTAATACATGATTTTTATTACAACATGATTTTCATAGATGCATTAGGAAAAATGTAATATCGGTGACTTGATGTATTATGTTTCACTGCATGGGATAAAAGAGTTTTTATAATTACACTTCCCTGGTGAAAGTACCAAGACAAGGAGTGGCAATTACCTGCACAGACTGTGGGGAATAATATACCATTGACCTGGGAGGCTGTGGAGTTTCCTAGTAATCTTGTAACTTTCTATCCATCTATATCTATGTAGATCACATCAAACTAGATGAAGCAAAGAGGAAACAGACTGACTATATTAAATAATATTTCCTTAAGCCATAAAGGGTTTTTTACATCACCAATGATTGAGATTAGTATGGTGATTTATGGGGAAAGTTAATCCCTTGCCAATGATATCAGGCACACATTCAAAATATTAAGGTGTCCTTATTTACACGGGTGGGGGGGGGGTGTTTCTGATTAAAAACAATCACATATGCACTGAATAACATCTATTTAAGTTGGAAAAAAGTGGTAATTTTTGTGCTAATATGGAAATACTGCCAAAACAGAAGGAATTATTGGAAAAGGAATGGTTCTATGAATAACTGTATGATATAAGTTATAAAATCAGTGGCAAAATAAATATTAATAGGATATTGGACTGAGCAAACAAGTAAAAATAAGTGCAATAGGTAGTTAAGTGGAGAAAGAACAGGAAAGACCAATTTGAAACTGATACGCTCAATGGTGTCAGGCTTGACTACCTGGAAGTTCATTTTTGAATAAAAGAAGAATACTAAGTTTTCACCACAAAAATTTTTTTGTTGGTGAAAAAGTTTTGTGGAAAATACATCTTCTTTAATTGGAAAATGATTCTGGTTTTCCTTGCCAAAAATAACTTGCTGTTTGAAATAGTTTTTAAGCATATAGAGTAGATTTTGAAAAGCAGAGCAGGTAAAAATAAGACCAATTAAGTGTGTACACACTCTGTTCCATAGAAATGCCATATATACTATTTACTGATGAATGTGAGTCATAGAAATATATGCAGGAGTTTGATCATTTTACAGTTCATTGACTGTTGATAATGTTAAGAAAGAAGTAAGATAAATATTTCTCAATAAAAAGAGGAAATATATGTGATTGGAGAATTCTTTCCGGTGAAAGACAAAGTGGTGTATAAAAATATCAGTAATATAAAAGTATTGAAACGGGGAAACCTAATTGAGAATGTAATTCAGAGGATATAAAAATAAAGAGTGAAAATAAACTGCCTGGGAAATGTTTTGGAATATATTTTACAAATGAATTTAAGAACACCGGTAGATCAATCTAGCTCTCTATTATCAAGTATAAGGACTTGATAAAACGCTGATGAGAAAGACTAATCACAAGAAATATAGTACAAATGAGAAGAAAGTAATTCAAGCTTGGAATGACTTCTATGATGTGAGATTATTATGTTAAACTAAAGAGAAGGGAATATGAAACATGGAGGCAAAATAATGAAGGCAATCAGGAGATCACTTTCATTATAGCTTAACTTTATCATTTTAATCAGCTATTAAAGATAATCTCGGAAACTTCATGAGAAAAATGGAACTTACCTACAATTTTTAAGATATTGAGTTTTATAAAATATATGTATTCACTCACAGGAAAATAGATGTTAGGAAAAGGGATAGGAACACATATAAAAGACAAACATAAGAATGGTGGGGAAAGTGGAATCTAGTAGATCACCAGTGCAAAAGAGTTTCCTTGACCAAGTCTTTCTCTCTCCTGGTCAAGGAAACTTTTCTGCACATATGATCTGCTAAATTGCACCTTCCTCACCATCCCTGTATTTTTCTTTTATGTGAGTTCCTTTCCATTTTCTTTATATCTTTTTCCATGTGAATGAATATGTGTTCGCCAGTTTAACATAACCATAATGATATGCAAAAAATATGGGAATGTGTGGCAAATTATTTGGTTATACAGGTTCTAAATGAATTACAGCATGAGTGTACAATCAGCTGACTAGCACAGCTTAATTCCGTCCAAAATAATCCAGAACTCATATCCTTCTGATGGAATATGGTGACGAGGGCAATGCCTTCAAAGAATGTATCCCAATCAGAATGAGAGGTAAGGTTAGACATTTAGAATTGGAAAGAAATAATCCTTTATGGTGGTGATTAGATGACAAAATGTAGCTATTTATCCAACAACATTTAAAAATTCATTATTAAATTTGAAATGATTCTCTAAAATGTTAAGATGTTGAATATGCAGGATCTGAAGTCTTAATGCAGGAGATGACATCCCTTTATCCAGTAGTTTAGCAATCTAACTATTGGACATATGCCCCTACATTTCAATAGCCTGCCCATTATAAATATACCTGCAGAAAGAAATGACAATTTTGACAAAAATATTCATATAGGGCACCACCAAAATAAAAAAAATCCTCAAATTTCCTTGCTGGGATGTACACTGATGGCTTTAAGTCATCCCTAATTCACCAAATTGGCCATTCTTTTTTAAATATGGGGAAGATATTGGCATGATAGATGTAAAAACAAAAAGGGATATAGACTGTGTTCATAATATTATCTGGTTAAGAGTTAATATGTACCATCCAGTACTACTTTACATCCTCCTATGTGTGTGGAGAAATGAGCAGAGAAGGAAAACTAAAGAAGAGAGAATTCACAAGTATGTACTTGATGGATGAAAGGAGTTCAACAAACTTACAGAAAATATACGAGTGAATGGCTACCAAAATGTCAATGAGAGGAACGGAAAAATGTATATGCATTGAAATTGCTCATTAAATGAAAGGATGAGTTCATAGGATGAAAAATGAGGCAGAGTTGTTACTTTCATTAAAAATATCAAAGGCAGTAAAATGTAGAAATACGGCTAATAAAATGTATACTGTAGGCCCATTTGGTAAAAAAGTTACTAACCTGCTAGATAAAATCAGTTATGCTTTGTAGAAAAAAAGAAAACAGATTTAAAAAACAACGTTGAATAACATTCATGAAATATTAAAGAGTACTCCATCAATAAATAAAGGCTAAAATACATTATCACTAGTCATTCATGAATTACTAAATGGTACTAAACGTTGTATAATTTGAGGAATTAAAGCAAGGTGGGTGAAAGCAATTTTTGAATTTTTTTGATAAAAAGTTTTACTATAAGTATAAATATATGACTTTATGATGGGAAATGTATATAAAAAAACCATACGTCGTCGGTTGGTTTGGTAGGTGATGGTAGAGTTCACCCAGTGATAAGCCTGATGGCATGTGAAATCCACACATCAGGGTAGGGGGGCCAGTTCCTTTCCCTGTGCCAGTTATGGCTTCCCAGGAAGATCTGGTACCCGAAAATTACATAGCTTGGGTTGAGCTGCAGGTGCCCAGAGTGGCTTGCCCGAGAATCGAACCTGGGCTCTCCTGTCAGTAGTCCAACACTCTAACCCCTGGACTACCGCGACCCACTATATATACATATATATCAACACAAGTTATCACCTAAACATATCACTGTGAAAGTCTATGGTACTGACGGATCTTAATGAACCTAAGATAAAAACCTAAAATATGTCTAGTGGAGTGAAAGATATTTCAAGAAAAGATGAACAATTATACATGTAGGTAATTAACAAGGAGTCATGAATTAAAAAAATACCTTTTCAGGGTTTTTACTTCCTCCTTAATTTCATTTACTACTTACTATAATTTCAATTGCTTTTCGATTTTACAAGTAATTTCAAGAGATTGCGAACTAAACTGACCATAAGGTTATTGGTTCAGATGTGACCACTCTAAACTGTGGATTTGGTTGATGCCAGTGGGCGACAACCCAAGTGGGTTGGGACGAGGTCCCATGATCCTCCCACCCACTTATCCCATGATCCTCCCATAATATTTTTGGCTTGGACAGAAATTACTTTTTGCCCAATACTCCTTTTGAACAACTTTTATCCATAAGCATAAAATGGTCTACCTCAGGGTGTGTTGCAGTCTCAAAATTAGTGTGATTAGTTTCCAATTTAGCATGGTTTTCAGCTTTAAGTAAAAGTTTTTAAATTTGTTTTTATTCATGCATTAAAATTGCCCCTTAGAGGTTTTCTAGATCCACTATTGGTTATAATACAAGGAGAGTAAACAATCTACTTGCACAAATGTGTGACTTCGTGTGTCACGAAAGTCAGCAATATAGTGATCTCTTCTCTGTAACATCATAGTGATATTTACTCTGTACCAACACCGTTACCTATGAGATTAGTTTTCAGTTGATAAAAGTTGCTCACTATACTGTTTATCTGTACGTTTCATTGGGAAAAATGAAACTCCATTAAGAATGGATGATGGGATACGAGAAATGGTATTTCTGAAAGCCGGCGGTAATGAGGAAGCAACATTTCAATCCAGCCAGCGCACTTCTTATCTTCAAATTTTTCCATCCAAACAATAGGTCTGCCAATGAGATGTTGTCCGAGAGCACCTTCGCCCACACCCCACGGGAGGAGAGGGCACCGAAGGTGAATGCGGTCCGATAAGAACGGGACGGGACGGCTAGGTCAGAACGGTGCTCGTGTCTCGGGAGGCTATGGGTTTGGGGGGAGGAGGAAGGGAGGGGTGGGTTGTAAGAGAGGAACAGTGTGGGGGGAGAGGTTAGCTTATAGGCTGGGTAGCTTATGAGCAGTGAATGTAGGTCGTGGCCTGAGTGGTGAAGGGGAGGGAGGAGAGGGGGGAGGCAGGACAAAAACGAGGAGGAGGCCACCATGAGGAGCGGGGCGGAAGGGGGCGGGGTCTTCGGGAGAGAAGAGGGGGAGAAAAGAGAGTTCCCCTCACCTGGAAGATGCCGTGGTCTTCGCTGCCATCCCCGTTGAGACGACCCACGGCCGAAGAGTTGAATTCGGACTCGTAGCGGGCGATGCAGACCCACGTGGCCAGCTCCTTGGCCGGTATCTTGTGGCGCTCCTTGAGCTCCCGGGCCAGCTCGCACCGCTCGAACACCTGAGGGAGAGAAGAAGGAACCGTCAAGCGGTCGGTGGTGGATATCGGAGTACTGAAGTGGTAGGAGAACGAAGAGGACTCTTCGCACGCGATCCCAAAGGTATCTGCCTACTGTTTATTAATTACTTCGCTGCAAGCCCGTTCGTTATCACGTGTGCGACAATGCTTGAGTGATTTATTTGTGCACAGCCGCCGATACTGGATATTTATTCTTAGGTATCACCGTTCGTTTGTTCATATTCCTCCCTTTTCTTCGTTTCATTTTCTTGCAAATGTATTCCCATCACCAGTTTCAGTGTGGAAGGGGCAGTGTAGTTGGATTCTGTGATGTGATGGTGCCTGATAGGGTGTGGCACAATGTTTATCTTACGTGCCGGCTAATAGCTACCAATCTCTACCAAATGATGAACGTGTGAACGTAATAATATGGTTTACATCGATGGAATTCTATGGTGCAAAAAACCTCAGCCATAGTAGTAATCTGAAGTGATACATAGTATCAATTTCAATTCTTGCTTTATAGTCAAAATTTCCTAAATTTTGACCATTAAGCAATAATTAAAGAAATATATCAAGAAGAGGATGGGGCAGAGGATTTAGCACAAATTGTGCCCGTTTCATCTACATTTAACACTGTACGATTGCTCTATGTTTACGTTTTACCTAACGTGTTTTCTTTTGGTATTTTTGGCAATATGTGCAACGAGTTTTAGGTTTCTGTTCGACATAACACGATCTTAATGTCGTTAATGCGTTTATTATTAATTACGATTTCGGCACTTTGATCTCGCAACGCTTGGATTTATATTCAGATTTTTCTCCTGGGTTGAAGTTAAGGTGCTAATATAGAGGGCTTAAAATTTGAGCGCGGCAACGTGAATATATTTGTGCTCTGATTGGTATTGAATTGCCTTTTTACGATCAATTTTTCGACATTTCCTCCCATGTTGGTCGATTGGTGGATGCAGTGCAACAGTGTGTGGGAAGTTGATTTGCATTCTGTATGGAGGGAACGCTTGGAGATCCATTTTTTTATTTTGCAATTTTGTCTCTTTTATCCAAGTAAGTTGTCCCAGCCATCTGCAGAACGTTCATGTCTGTCGTATGGTATGTCGCATGATTACGGTTGGACTCAAATCTTGAGATTGGACGCAATAAAATGTGAACTTAATGTATCTCCTCAGATTCAATCATAATTGAGTGCCCTGTACGCGAGCAACAAGTTTATTTGAGGAAAGGTGGGATGATTACGTCTTAAGTGCCTCACTTAAATTAGTTTTGAGTGTTCACCCAAAAAACGATTTGATTACGCCAAAGAACGTAATCATTGTAGAAATGTAATGATTCACTCTTGCCGGTGTTTCATCTGATGAGCGACTTTCGAATACTAATATCCAGTATTTTAAGTAGCATCATACTTATCCAGCCCTCATTTGTAACCAGATTTGAGAAAGAAGAATGTTTGACTTCTTTTTCTCCGGATAAGCCCTTGGATAACTAAGCGGCTGAGAGGGACATTTACATACCAGAACACCATTGATTATCCACGCAAGCATCATTTACCTCGATGAATTAGACTAAAATGTCAGGTCAAAAAATATATGGTTAAAGCTCGTTTTCTTAATTTTTGCAATTTATTGTATAGCTGGGTCAATGGAAATTTTCCTGTCGCACATATTTATCCTTAGAAATATTTCGATGGTTGTCTAAGAGGGATAAATGCATCAAAAAGATATGTATTCACCTGTCGGTAGCAGTTGAAAAGAAGTTTAGCGGCTCATGTTCGCCTATATCCTTTTAAATTTAATTGAAAGTAGCAGTATCTAGAGAAAATTAATAACATTTCAAAATGATTGAGGTTACTGTTCATATTCCAGAAAATGTAAAAATACAAATGCATACTAGATATTCAAATGTAAACCAGACAATGGTATAAGCACGTTGGATGAAATATTCCAATTCACGCCTGATCGTTGCAAGGATGTATGCGCAAACCTATTTCTTTCCAGCCTAGATGGGTCCTGTTGGCTGGGGGCCTAATTTCCAGTGAGTTTTATCATTTATGAAAGTCTTTCGGGGGATGCTGCCCCTGGAATGAAAATACTGCTAACAGGATTTTCTAAAAATTTTTCACCCTCATTGGCAGCCTAGTCCGAATTAGAGTTTATCATTATCATATGGTTACTGATGATAGCACTGGTGACTATCAGCTGCTGTCAAGTGTTGAAAGCTGATAAGTTTGTGTCATTGACTTTCTGTTAACAGCATTCGATCCGAAAAATTTGGGGATCATTAAAAATTCGCAGTTTTTAGAGGCGTTTGCCCATCATTTAACTTTCATGTTTTGTTTTCCAAAAGTAGCAATAAATAAGCTATGGTACACTTATTAGAAAAATGGCATGAGTGCAGTGTCATTTGATGCCTAAATCGGTAGTAATGTTGCGAAATGCGAATCGGGTAAAGTATTTAAAATCTTAATGTTAATCTCTGTGAACAGATCGCTTCAAAAGATGGAATTTAGTACTTTGTTAAATATCTACCTGATGGTAAACTAAAAGGCATAAGTACTATTAGGGTGTCTACTAACTTAGAAAACAGGGATTATCTGGAAAACTCGGGGAAGACTCAGTATTTGGTATGCTTTTACGTAGTCACGTTCCACGCGTATCATTTTTAGATGCGTTCGGAAGACGCTTCTAAATTAATCCTATGTGTCTCTATAGTTCTGCGCACCCCTTGTCCTACTTGAGCCTGAATTGAGAGACCCTGTACTGAGATTGCATGAATTGATGTAGTGACTCATGTGCACCATGAATATACGTGAATTTTCTCTGTGAAATTAATGCTGCAACAGTTTTATTTTGTTCATTTTTTCAGTTCAAGTACTTGTATAGTTGTGATTTTTGTTAAAAAATGTTTTATTTGGTTTATCGGCCATTCGGTTTATCTAGCTATTAAGATTTCCGATGCTTTCGTGTGGATGTGTTTTTCAGGCTTCATGCTGATCGCTGAGAATCGGTAAATTTTTAATAGGACTGGAATGATACTGATCTCTCCACTCTTATAACTGATCTGATCACTTCACTTGCATTCAGGTTCAGGTGTGCCATTTAGGTGAAATACTGCATCACTATTTTCCGACTTTTGGTTTCATTTTGCACGAAATCCATTTTATTTTTAGGTAGTCTCCAATTTCATTACCTTGCTATTACTATAGACTCCATAATTAACCTGGTATACTTGAACGATATTCTTTACGTCTTTATACATACTTCTAGCATGCAGCAAAGTGTTCTTTACGAATATAAAATAAAAAAGAAATAGTTTCTTGTTATTTCTCCTACCTGCACTGAATAATGATTAGCACATAACTAGTATTTTCCCAAACGTTAACGTATGAGGGGGTGTGGAACGCGCTGGGAAGCTGAAATTATTCCCTGGATAACGCGAAATATTGAGAAATGTCTTGATAGTTGGACAGCGGACGCCTTGATTATTCCGTGTATTTAAATTAAGCGTCTATGGGAGTTGCCTTTTCAGTTTCATAGTCATTCTATGGAATCAAATACGACCACAAGACTTAAAGCAGTTGGGATTCGGATTTCCTTGAAGTTAATTACAATCAGAATTCAAATCATACTTTCCTTTTTTGGGTGGTGACCTAACACCCCCCGCCACACGCCCTTGCGGCGGCTTGCGGGGTATTATGTAGATGTAGATGTAGATCAGCAATTATCAACGTTAATATTAGTTTGCCATAGCTCTCTGATCTGTTAATTCCTTAGTTGGGTAGCTTTTTAATGCTTTCAAAGTGTTTCGCTCTTTCAGGAGGTATTGTTTCTGGGTGAGTTCCTTTCATGATCTTTATGTATTCTCTTCCATTCTTTCTTCCATTTTAATCTTCAGGAGGTAATTATGCTTTTGACGTATTTTACGAAAGTAATATGCGAATATGAATGTTGGAAAACAAAATGAATATTGGAAATAGCGGTTTGGATCTTGATCTTTTGTAGCCAAGTAGTGTTACTAGTGTTTATAAATTTATTCTAGTATATGAATGTTTTATCCTTCTTTGGACACTCGAATTGGCTGATAAATGCTGTCCTGTAAGATTTCCTGATTCCCTTCATATCGAGACTCACTCCTTTTTCGATGTTTTAGATCACAATAGACACATGTTCTGCTAATATGGGGATGCATTGGAGAAACCAATGAAATATATAAAAGCCTTGAGAAGTTAATTTAACAGTAGGATACGTCTTGTAGTGTAGAATGTTAGCGTGATAAAAAATTTGGAGGCCGCAACTGAATAGTTTGTTATCTCCATTAATTATGTTCCACCCTAATTCAGAACTTCGCTTCGCACCTCAGAATCTATGGGACCAGAATATTAGTAACGTGATAAGATAAGTGCTGTCCAAACTTTTTCTGGTGCTGGGCACTGACCAACCACTTTCTTTTGCCCAAAGGCGCTTTAATTGGTCAGGATAGAGCTCACCCTCTTACTGGATTTACACATTGACGATAGGGTGACCAGGTTCTTTTTGTGTACCACACGAAAAGGGACGGAAATTTATATCAAAGTTGTGAAAATAAGTAAAATATTTAAAAAAAATTGTCCAATATCACTTCATGCTGTTTAATATACACGGGGTGGAAGAGGTAACAGAGGGGTTGCAATATGGGTTAGAGTAAAAGTGAGTGGGGAGGTGATTAAGTCAGATTTGCGGTTGATAAAGCTTTAGTTATTTAGTCATGCAATGGTTTGCGACCATTTATGAAGGCTCAAAGGGATCAATGTGAGATGCATGGGATGAAGATAAGTCATAAAAGAAAAACAAAATTACGAGATTATGAAGAAGTGTAAAGACTAATTTAAACATTAATTAAATACATTAGAGCAGGTGGAATATTCTCTCATTTGGAAAATGTTTCGATCCAAAAGTGACTGTTAGTGATGCATTAGAAGATTTGTGTAGATTACGCAAATTTTTGCAAAAAGTATTTGAATAATGACTGCGATAGTGGAGTTATTAATGGAAAAAGAATATCAATGAAGGATTTAATGCGGGGCGAAGTATTTCATGGTTCGGAAAATTGATTTTTGAGAAAAGAGAACTTGCGTGTGTACATTGGAAGTGTTTGATATTTTGGATTTGGAGAAGGATAGAAAGATTGAGCTTTAGAGGGAGGAAGGAAAACTACAATACGTGGGGCATTAAAGGGGGAATGCTATTTGTGCGGATAAAATTCTAAACAAACAGGGAAATTGGATTGAAGGGATATTGCGAGTAAGTGAAATATGGGACGATGAAAGCAAAGGATTACTTTCAGGTAAGAAGGGAAGAGAGGTGAAGGAAAAGTGAACTTTGTACTGCGCGAGAGGGGTTGAACACTATGAGGAGCTGGAGAAGGAAATAGTATGTGGGAAAATGTTTTGCTTGTTGATATTTCGCTGACGTGTGTCAGAATGGCACAATTATGCAGTAGATTCTAAACGCCCTCCTAAACCTACTTCTGCTTATAAGAATAATTCCCTTGATGCCGCTGTTCGAGAATGCCGATTGCGTCCTTGAGGGCAGAGCTCCGCGCTTAAAGTAGCAGTATTTCGAGGTTCAGTTGTTTCGTGATGCTCCGAATCATGGCCTTCTCTCTGTACGGTCATATATAATGGTGATTGATCGTACAGATGTGGTCTTTAAATTACGTAAGAGATTATCCAGAAGTTACGTCAGGCTCTGGAAGGGACGGAGAAAGATCGAGATTTTTGATTCATCGTGACGGAAGGGCGAAGGGTGTTCTATGGTGTCCTTCTTTTTCACAAAAATAATGAGCGCACTCGAAAGATTAATATTGTGGGGTGTGAAATGAGGATCGAATCGTTTCCACTGATGATGCGTTGCACGAAATCATGAGGGCAGATACACGTAGAGTGTCGAAGTAAAATATCATCCCTGCCAGTGGTTAAGTAATTGGAGGTCGGATTCTGCAGACTAATGTTTCAACCTCAGTGTTGCTATTAGCACCCATTTTCTGAATTTCAACGCATATTGGATACACTATAAAGGTTTGAAAAGAATAACCGAATCCTTGGGAGAATGATTGATCTTTTGATTGGAAGAATTCTTCAACTACAGAGCGTACACTCAGGCTAAAATCGTGGATACGAGGTAAGCTATTTTTATAGCTTTATAGGCATTTCTTGCAATTATTTTCGAGGTCTTTATTGGAATGTACGCGAGTTGACTGGTATGAACTAGAAGTAAGTAGCGAGGAAATGATATAAGGAAGAATGGAAAGAAAATCGGTTACGAAGTATATGGCTATCTCCACGGTATTCACATGCCATTCGCCAGATGGTTCACTACACGCGAAGTCTTTCCCACGTAAGACGTTCTCTTTCACAAAAAAGATGTGCGGCACCAAGAAGATAAAAAAATCCAATGAAATACCATATTTTGAAAGGGATATGGCGAGAAAGATTGCGGGAAAGTCAAAGCAATTTCGTCTTCCAAATAACTATAATTTATGAAGGAGCTGTTGATACACATGAGCTAATAGTTAATTTAATTATAGATTTAAATAAAATTTGTTTAGGGAATAAAAAGTAGATCGCAGGGATTATGATAAGGAAAATGCATAGATAACATTTTCACCTGGATGCAATTGGTATTTCACAATTTCGCAATAATATTTGGAAAACAAAATTCGTAGGAGGTTAATTATTCAGTCTTAACGCTTAATTTTCTCGCTTAACTTTATATTTCTCATAATTTCAACGCCATTATTGATTATTTATGATGGTACATATGGAGAAAAAGTAAACAAAGGAGAAAAACTGTGTAAGCATTCGGATAGTTTATATATCGAGGGAATGTATTAATTAGAAACAGGGCGAAAATTTGTTTAAAAAAAGAGGCATGTTTCATGTGAATGTATTAATATTACCAGTAAAAAATATTTTAATTATGCATGCTCTGTAATCAGTATCTTTTTATGGAAAACGATGAAATTAAACTTTTACTGAAGTGAAATTTTGCTAGGATGGCGAGTAGTAATGAAAACAATCTTATTTTGTAATTTTATGTAGTGCCGTGCATGCAAATATAAATGGAACCGTCTTTTTTGTAAATTCCCTCAAAACAGCAGAATTATAGAAGTGAAACTTTGAGTATTGTTAGTTTAGAACACTCATACCAGAACTAAAAGCAGGATGTTTAACATGGCATTCTGTGGTTATCAATTTTTAGGTACGATTTGTTAAATAAAAACCTTTAAGGGCATAATGAGATTCCTTTTACAAATAAAATGCCATCGAAATAACCCACCTTCTACACACTCAAGTAACCTTTGATACCACTTTACGTTCTACGGACCAGAATGAGGTTAAATCATTTTCGGATTTGGATCAGGTTCTGGAAATTTTTGAATTCGATTTAAATTGGAATGTCCGGACTGCTCGATTGGCTGATGCATCTAGAGCAGGACGCTTGCAACAGAAAAAATCCACGAAGTCAAACCCAGGTCACGTTTTTTTGGGCTTATTATCGATTCGGTAGCTTTTCATTGTTCGCCATTTCGAAACTTTCGTTTTCGTCGGGATTAATGATTATATCTGCGCTTCCTTAAACTCCTGTCCCACCTTTTCCAAGCTGGATGGGGGGCGGACAAAATGATGAATGCCCTATATTTCCATCGTCCACCAGGCCTGGAAAATTGATTTGTCAGAAGGATTAAATAAAAAAATGCCTCGCTTTAAGAGGTTTTTTCTTCAGGGGAAATGACGTGGTACTGCTTAAAATGGAGTGATTTCAACAGCTACTGTGTAATGTATAGTTACGAGAGGGATAATAGCGACCTTCGGGGTAGGAAATATGGAGCACTTTTTACTGCCAAGGTGAGAGGAGAGTCGTCATCTCGCGTAAATAAATGCACATGCCTAATTTAATTAAATGTAATATTAAGGTTTGCTGTGCGGAGTAAACGCTTATTTACTCTTACAGATGACTAAAACGCAGTACTTTCGGTTTGGCAGGGTTAATATATATATATATATATATATATATATATATATATATATATATATATATATATATATATATATGGACCACATATGTGTGGCTCGTCTCTTTCTTCTGGCTAAGCGTTCCACGAAACGCCCTGTTCCTATCCTTCATGACGTTGTTTGATTGCTTTGCTACTAACCTATCCTCTTTTGTCTTCTATTTCTCCTTTGGTAGGTGAAACAGCTCCCTAACGCCATCTCTTGGCCAAAGAATCTGCACAATGGCAATTGATTGCACAAAGCTCCCGTAGATTTTAGCGTAAATTACGTTTCATCGATAGCTAATGTGGTTAGAGCATCGGCCCGGTCCCGTTCAAGAAATATTTTTGTACTTGTGATCTGCTCGATTCCGCCTTCCCCACCTTTCCTGTGTTCGTCCTTTATGTGTTCCTATCCCTATTTCTTATATCTAGTTCCATGTGTATACGTATAGTGGGTCGCGGTAGTCCAGGGGTAGAGCGGTGGACTACTACCGGAGGGCCCGGGTTCGATTCCCGGGCGAACCTCTTTAGGCACCTGCAGCTCCACCCAAGCTATGTGATTTTTTCGGGTATCAGATCTTCCTGGAAAACCAAAACCCGCCACAGGGAAAGGAACTGGCCCCTCTACTCTGGTGTGTGAATTTCACACACCGTCGGGCTTAGTACTGGGTGAACTCTACCGTCACCTACCCAACTGACCTTCGGGTTGATTACTGTGTTTATGTTTTTTTTTATATATATGGAAAAACATAGTACATATATAAACTATGAAACTGGGAAAACCGGGGAATAGACTCATGACGTACTCAAGGCAGCTTATGGTGATAATACCGTGGGTAGGGGATGTTTTTGAGTGGCAACGTTGCTTCGGGGTTTCAGTAGATAAGTTGTAGAAGACGCCGAACATTCAGGACACCTTTCTACCTCAAAAAGTGACGAAAATCTTGCAAGGGTGAAGGCATTGTTGGGCATGGATCGCAGATTTAGTATTAGCATTGTTTTTGATGACTTTGGCACCCCTAAAAGTGATGTGCATCGACTTGTGAGCGAAAACATGGACATGAGAAAGTTGTGTGCGAAGTTGGTGCCTTGAGTGCTCTCGGACGAACAAAAGGAAACTCGCACGCGGATCTGCCTAGAGGATCTCGACCCTGTGAGGATCCAAATTTTTAGACATTGCCCCATATTCTTCCTCTTTCTCCAACTCAAATCCGTGTTGAAAGGACGTCTCCGCTGGTCGGTGGAAGCGTTACAACAGGCGGTGACGAGGGAACTTAGCAGCATTTCGTGTGGTACCATCCAGGAGGCGTACGAGGCGTGGAAAACCTGATGTTAGCGGTGTGTGGACGCACAAGGGTACTACTTATAAAAAGTTTGAGTGAATGTATCAATTCTAGCAATAAGTTGTTTTTAATCGACACACTCTTACTACCTTTGGGACGGATCTTGTGTAAATAATATGATGGCGACCAAGAAATGGAACTTATTGCAGTATTTTCCACTTATTTTAACTATAGGAAAGTACATGCTAGTGTTAATAATTAACATTATTAGAACCAAAAACCTTTTGGGAACACATGGGTAAATGGAACACATGGAACAAAATGGGTAAATACGGTCAACTCCGAACTAACATATGAATACAGGTTGCATATCCGAGGCTTGACTTGAACCTTGAGATATCTCTCCTCTGTTAAAGGAAAGGTGAAAGTGCACCCCTGAATATGAAAAAAATCAATATTGCGCCTGAAAAATGCGCAATGAAAAACTCTGACGCTGAATCTGGATATCCGTCACGGTTCGATGAGGATCGAGTCCACTCGTGTTGCATTTATGCTGTAAACACTGATCCGCTGTTCGGATCAAGGACAAATGAGGTGCAAAATTTAATAGCAATGGGTGTCTTTTCTCTCTAAAAGTATGGATAGTTGCGTAAAATGTATCAAGTTCACACCTCGCCCCTCCAAGATCACATCCGTATCTATACCACTGCCCAAATGCCTTGGCAATTTGGTTCTTTTTGTAAATTTACATTCTTAGCAAACCACTGCTAACTTGTAGTCCTATCATTATTTTCTCTTAAAATATTATCACCACGTTAAAAAATATTTTAAAATGTGAATTTTTACTTAAATAATTAAGTCCATAGCCGGAATCCATCTTCATTGAGCAAGATTAACAAGTAAATTTTTCATAATTTCTACCAAGAAATACTATATGTACACTCAATTCTTAATATTTTCCACTCGCCTTATGGGGAAAAGGCAATCTCTTGTTATCTCTGGAAAATTTAGTTAATTGAAATAATTATGTGGTGACAAACTGAACGGAAGGCACTTTGCTATCTTTGAAAAATGGTCTGAGAGAAGTCTAGAGATGAAATCAAGATTGAATTTTAAATATAAAAAAAGAAACCATTTATACGCTATGGCGTTTCTAAAGTCGTCTTGGTGCCGTAATTACTCCTGACAACATTGCCGGTAGATACTTGTAAACAATCTCTCTCGACTGAAAGATCAAGGAAAAGGATGTTTACATAACCTAGAAAGTAATTTTAGCCCGACTTATTGTAAGATCAGATGTTTGAAACGAAGAAATGGTGAATATTTATTTAAACAACATTATTGTGAAGTAGAATTGGTTCATTTGTCAAAGGACAGAAGCGATGCTTCGTGACGTTTGTACTCACGACAATGAATACTGACATTGTAAGGCAAAGTTTGTGGCATCGTTTCCTTTCAACGAATTTCCTGTTATTAATGTAGGCAATGATAATTTGTTTCCGAGATACTGTGAAGTTATTCCTGGGAGTTGAGGTTGGGAAAGACTTAAGTGATAACATATGAGGGTAACTTGAGGGTAACTCAAGTCGAATCTAATTTGTATCACTAAGCATTATGATAGTAAATGACTGAGTTCTAACAATTTTGAATCAATTAATACATAAATATCAAAATATAATTTTGATAACTTGTCCAATTAAGCGTGCTGGACCGAAAAATCACCCATTGAAATGTTAACAGAAGTTGTACATATACTCTCAGCGGATAATTTCAGTCACTTGTCTAATATTCATACGGAAAGGAGTATGTTAGGAACAGAAGTTTCTACATCCATCTATTGGATTTGTTTATTGCATTTTAGGACGTACAAGACCAATATGATTTTTCTGTAAGTGACACATTTGATTCAATCGCTAAGTGAATATACTACAGTTGTTTACCGACCAAGTAAGTTTCCGTAAGTGGGATTTTTTTTTGCCATCGTTATTTAAAATCATACTAACTTAAAACATTCTTCAAATACGCAAAATCAATGTTAAGCATACACATTTATGGACGCTAAAAGTATTTCGTGCTCGAATGATTCTCCATTGATTTTTGTTCAGCTTTAGATTCAATTGACTCCTATATTTTCCGATGTTATTCGATATGTAATTCGCAGTAGAGGGAAAGAAATTTTTATTGTCATTCACTGAAAGTACAAAAATCCTAGTTTGATTGACAAATTTCTATTCAAGAGCTACAGAAATAGTGATTTAGCTCCAATTGCGATTGAGGTATATGTTACACATGGCTACGAAGACCATTTGTATAGTTCAATGTTTTTAATTTTCCGATACGGTCACGATTGCCATAGATCTTTATCACGAGCATGAAATCAAGCTATTATCTCATCATGAGTCATTCCGACATCCATATGGGAACAATTTCTCTAAGAATGTGATAAAACAATTCGGTTCAAATTTTAACGTCATAATGAGGGTTGCATGGTATATTACTGCAGTGTGCCATGGATTGAATTACTTTCCAGAATGTCGAAGGACATGTGCAGACGATCGTAAGTTTTGTCTGTGAAGCCCAAAAAATATCGTTTGATGGAACTCCTGATGAATAAAATGTATCGATTAAAGGCTATAGCGGGATAAGATGGTAAAATCTGCACTCGGCTGGATTCTTATTTGGGATTGCGCACTCGAAAGTAAATATTTATAAACCCCTTTAGCCAAATTTTGAGCTCCCTAGGTGACCCTAGGGGTTTCCTATCGCAAAAAATGTGTATTTTCGAAAAAAAAAATTTCCTGAGCGATCCTTTGCTTTAAAAAAATCTGAAAAAATTCATGAGCATGCATTTTTATGCCCAAAAACATTATAATTTTTTTCAGATTTTTTAAATAAAAATTTAGCTCTGGAAAAATATTTGAATTTTTCAAAGAATTTTTTGGTTATGTAGGTAAATTTTGGCAAACTTTTAAATAATTATTTCTCGTGTATTTTTTTCCGTTCTTTTGAATGGTGGGGTTAAATTTGCCATTTTCTCTCCGGAACATCTTCAAAAATCTAAAAAAACCCATTTTTTTGTGTTTTCCCCCATGTTTTTAGCACATAAACTCAACTACATGCCAAAAAATTACGATTTTTGATATATTGTTTCATTATTTCTAATAGCGTGATCAGGTATTACCTATTTGAGCTTTTAACAAAAATATATAGTCATACGTCTTAGTGAGTTCCATGAATAAATGCTGCACGCTCGGGATATTGTTTATCTGCCAGTATATTTGGTCGTCAAAATAATCTCCTTTTTTTTGAATTGTTAAATTTGCCGGTCACTGTTAAATGACCCATGGATGAATTATTTGGAACCTTATTAGGAGTAAATGCTTTTCCTCGGGGGTGAGGTTGTTTTTCAGGCTTAATTGACGCCTTATTCGGTATCGTGGGGAATGTGACGTTGTACTGCCGATCCTATGGCGGCCTTTGGAAAGACTGAACTTAAGGAAAATGTGATCCATCCCTCATCCTTTCTCTGTCCTTACTCGCATGAATTTCAAACTCGTAAATAATGGTGGAGAATTCCTCATCCGTCGGAAAATGCGTATTACTGCGAGTTTTAACTGTTATTTCAATTCTTCAACTCAATGCATTTCCATTGTAAAGAATCATTGTGACATGTCAGTTATTTTGAAAAGTATTTTTGGTGCTCGGGTAGTTTTGAAATCCCACGGTATAAATTTAGTCAAGGTAATAGAACATTTGCGAGCATTCACTATTTAAAATGCTAAGCGTGGACATTTTCAGCGTTACTAAAGGAATGTATTTGATAGCTTTGCCGTATGTCTAATTAAAAGGGAAATAATAATATTACTGTATAAAAATATACATTTAGCTAAAGCATTTTTACTAGTTTGTGAACAGAAGATCCCCAGTTTTTTCAAACTCTAATGTTATATTTTTGTGAGACGAAAATGTATGTTACGTGCATCCAAGTTGGAGAAATTTCAAGTTTGAACGTCAAACTCAGTATTCTTACCCTTGAATTTTAGCTTCAGTAGACTCCTATCATATAAGGTTTTAGGTAATAATAGTGGCCACCCAGAATGAAGTTGCAATTTTTTACGTAACTTAATAAATTTGGTGAACAACTTCTCGCAACAGCATCTTCATCCAAGTAGAGTCAGTCATTATCCTCTTACCTTATATCACGTTGGGAGAAATTGTATACTATTAGTATTGGTTGTTGATATAACCTCTGAGTCTTTTTAATCTGACTAAAATTTGCAGATTTTTCAACGTTTGACGATAAATGAGAAGCCTCCTTAATTAAATTTTGCATTTTTCTCAACTTGATACAAAATAGTGTATTAAAGCATGCTGAGATAAAATTAGCCATCAATGAGTGCAAATAAATGTTTCAAAGATATAATCACGCATGCGATCCATTAAAATTCAACCGAAGATTTTAAAATGCTCATAATTTATCAGGTTATTCCTAATTATTGTGATATGAACTAGTCATTACAATTTAAATTATAAAAAATAATTTATAATTACCTTTTAAAGATTGCAATTAGAAATAATGATTTTGAAGTATATTTGTTGAATGAGAAATAAAATAAACATAATACTAAGAAGCAACTTTTAGCGAAGGTTTTTTCTGACCCATATGAAAAATGGACCCAATTAACTGATGAACCAAGAGATGGTAGTGAGTCCGAATTAATGTGTGCAGTTCAATCAAGTTTCGAATCCAGCTAACGTAAAATTGTTTGCACTTTCGATATTTTTGTAATATCGCATCTCCTCGAGTACCGTAAATATATCTCATTTTCCAACTCCCCTTAGGTCCTCCATCGACTATCTCCGATGGTGTAAATTGTCATGGAAACGATCGGATAGCTCACGGAGATGTGAGCAGAGAAGGGCTTTCTGGGGGTGGGGGCAGAGGGGCATATGGGGGCGTGTGCCCTTGTTGCAGCGCCGCGGGAGTCATGCGGTCCGCCCCATTTCGTGACGCGGCCGCACGGATTGTGTTGGCATGCGTGAGAGAGTACTCCAGGTGCACTCTGGGCAGGCTCCCGTTCGTGTGTTTCTCGTCCTTAAATGGAAACCCTTGTTAATGTGACGTGTATCGAAAGTCGCTCCATTCTATTCAGTCACAGTTGACAGTGTTATTATCATCATCGTGGGTAGCCTACCGAGACAGATTAGGTTTTCAGGCTGTCCCCTGTTAACTATTATACATTCACGAGGACTCCTAAAACGCTTCTCCCCATGCCTACTTCAGGTTCTCCATACCATTTCTTTCTTCAACTCTTCATATTCCATGCCTCTCCCCCCTTTCATGTCGTCCATAATGTCTATTCTCTTTCGTCCTCCTCCCCACTTGTAAAGCATTCTCCCAACAAGTGTTATTCGAAGATTATATATCAGTCGGTTATATCGAGAGGAAATTGGACGTTAAAGACTATCATATAAGAAGAGAAGGTTGAGTAAGCGAGGCAAAGTGAGAAAAAAAAGTGGTTTTGCAGACCTCATGAAGGTGTAGAAAGCACATTGGACTGGAAAATGATTTCATTTGAGGCAAATAATTTTCATGTGTTAGATGTGTTCAATGATTCTTAGACGACTATGGAATAGTTCATTGTTTAAATTGTTCTCTTTATGATAACGTAATCATTTAATAATTTCCTGTGAGAAATGAACTTCTACTGGTAGTATTATTCGGTTGTAAAGTTCATAATTTTATTATTCATGGAGAGGACTACATGACACAATCATCGCTACTACATTAGGTTTAGAATCTGCCGTAGGAGTCGCCAGTGTGGTCGGAGGCTGTTTAGCCAATAGGTCAATCAGGATACTAAGTGGAGTACCAAAGTTTATGCTGGACGCATTCTAGTTTTTCTAGACAATACGTACAGTTCTTAGAGATCTACGAACACCAATATAAAAAGGTCGCGAGCAAGATGTCGGTGGACAAGGTTGCGAGTAATGGTGACCATATTGAGAATATAAATGAGTTGATTGAGGCTGTTAAACGGAAAAAGCGGCTTCCTATCATTCATCAGACGAATAGAAAAGACGCGTTCAAGCCTTTTTAATTGTTGCGAAAATTTAAAAATAAACCAAAACCAACGGCGCACGTTCTCGTTTGGTGGCAGTGTGAACAGTCGTGTTTGATCGTGACAAATGCGTCTCGATATGACACGTTCTAGTTTCGATTTAATTATCAAGTCTAATAAATTATCATGAATACGATATAACCTTCCCTGCACGAGACGCAGAATAACTCTCACACAGGGTGCCTAAGGGGAAGCCAACCGAATCTTTATCGATAATTTATCTGTAATAACTGGGATTTAAATTTGTGGATGAAGTGTTTGACTACATCTATACCTTGTTTAAATTTCCTCAATCAGAGAACAAGTCATCCATGCTCACTAAATACATATTTATTTACAATGCAACAATTTCAGAGAGTAACAATCATTTGCCTTGACCGGGATTCGAACCCGGATCCCTCGATATCCGGCCGAGTGCTTTAGCCAGTTAAGCTACCTAGACGTCCTTTTACAGTCTGAAAATATCTGGCCGGATCGAATGACAGCGTTTTAGTCAAAACTGTGGTTTTGTTGCGGTGTTTATATTTATTTTTTATAGTTTTCCAGGGCCAAAAGATTTTTAGTTTCGTAGTAACTGAGAACAAATGTAAACATTGCAGTAAATATTTACCAAATTTCAGCCCAAAGCAAGGGGTCGCGAAAGTCATTCAGTGTATGCCATTCGATGGACCTGTCGAAAATATCTAAGGAGAGATCGTACGGATGAACTAGAATTTTTAAGATAATTTAAAGATTTGGCAATCAATATAAAAATGTATTCTTTCTCTGTTTAAAACCTACCAAAATATTGTAAAAGATGTTTTGTCCAAAGAAATGTTCTTATCATCTCGTAGTGGGATATTTTAATGCTGTGATAGCTGATTAAAAATTCATACCTTCCTCCGGACTTCCTAGCCCTCAGGATGAACCCGTATACTATTCTAAAAGAACCTACACGGCAATGAATGTGTCTATTAGAACATCACTTTCGACTAGGAGTTTTTCTCTTTTCTTGATACATCCAGCGTACCCTCCAGGGAACCTGGATTTTCATGAATTCTGTTTATTGTTTCATGAATGCTTAACACACATTTATCATGCAAGATTTTAGGCTCAATTCACAGCCCTTTTCCTTCATGAGGCAAAATAGAGTTTTTGTTTGTGATTTCGATAACGATACCCGCACCACCCATTTGAGGTGGAAAAACACGTAATTTGTGAATAACATTCAGGAAAAAAGAAGATTCCTCGATACCCTTGTTGAGGATTACACATCTGTAGGACTCAAAAAAGATGAGAAAATTCGGTGAGACAGCTTGCTGCCAGTAAAAAATATATATCGACATCCATATTAGTTATCTTTAATTTGGAATCAATATCGGGTGAATAGTGGATTCGATTAATAAGATGACAGTTCCTTCATCATCTTAATTTGGAGAGAATTGGAGCGGCGAGATTGCTTCCACAGTAGCGGCGAGGGCTTTTTGATTTAAATAAAATTAACGCTGTGAAGCCCTGCCATTTCCTCCGCCTACCTCTTTCCGACGTTCAACGAGGGAGCTCCCTTCTCCTTGCCAATTCATCGACGAGCCACTCCTCCGCCTTTGGGCGGAGAATATATCGTCTGCCATGGTAATTGAATCGAGCGTGCGAAATATTTTTCGCCCTCGACACCTCCTCCCAGGATTTGCCAATGTCGTGACATAGTGAACGACCTTGACTCGAGGGACTCCGTATAAGTTGATCTGTTTCCAGGTTCTGCGGTGGGTTCCCTCTCCCTCCCCATTGCACCCACCCCCCTTCCCGCGAGGCCCCTGCTCAAGAGGACAGGCAGCGGCAGGCAGGTGGTGGCGGCCGCGGCCACCGTCGGAGCAGCTGTTGATATTTGAGGAGTGCGAGAACCTGTTCTTTTTAAGCCTGTGGACTTAATAAAATTGATGGTGTTTACCTCAGCTCCGTGAAATTCCCTCCAGCTTCAAGGAGGAAAAAGCGAAAGGAAAAAAATGGACATCGCTCCGATTCCGCGGCGTAAAATATATTTTAGGAGCTCGAAGAGTATTTTCCGATTGCGTGGAAATGTCATGAGAGGTCCAATTTCCCTAATATATATTTCAAATTCATCTGTGCGTATTTTTTAATGTTGTCTCGTAATGGTGGCTTGACGCGATGCGGTGGTTAAAATGCTACAGCAAAGAATGATGGAATTAAATTGCCTAGAAAAACTTTAATTATTGAAAATAATAACTGTTTATGTGATATGCATAGGTACGAGTAGCATTACTGGATAATGTCAAGTAGAGTCAATTATTATCATCGGGGCGATTATAACTCTCATTTTCGGCAAACTCATAACTGCCAAGAAACTATTTGGAAATTGTATGCAATATAAGTACATACTTAATATATTATAATCTCTTACACAGCTTATGCAAAACCAATTTAACATTTAAAGGTACATTCATTTATTTAGTTCCTAAAATAACCCAATTACGAAGAGAATATTGTCAGTCATTCGCTAAGCAAGTCTTTGATTAAACAAAAGATCAAACAAGATTAAGCAAGGTTAAACAAAATGTTTAATCATTAGTATATCATTTTTTAACTAAATTAGTGGTCCAGAATACAGTGGTTTTTCTCTTGAATGGGCAGATAATAAAATCGAGGATGCTCGTTAGATAGCTGCCATAATTCATTTTAGATATGTATTACGTGTGAATTAAATACAGGAGTAGGAATGAAAATAAGAAAATTCAAGGTTATAATTCATAATATTTTAATATTGCGTCTGATTACAAGAAGGAACCATTAAAATTATATTATAAATTACACATGAAGCATATGTCACCTTGCACAAGCGCCGCAGTTCAGTAATAAATTATTTAAAACTGGAGTAGCATTTATAAGAGCCGGCCGTCACAAAAACCCTACTATAAATATAACCAAGTCCTGAAAATATTTATACTATGATGAAATTACACCCTTAAGCATATTTTATAATATTAAGTAATTGGAATAAAAAGGAATAATTTTCAGAAATAAATCAAAGTTAGATGATCTTAATTGAATGGAAATTTATGGATCATATTCGAGATTGTAACATGGGCCAAGTACTGGGGGTTCAAAGTAACTTGAGCATAGTAACATGGCAGTTTCCCACGATGATGTTATTTTTTTCATAAAAATTGAGTGCTTGAGCGAGAATAACACCCAATCTCAATCATTCATTAAGTGTGCGTCAATGGACTTAACCAGTTCAATTTTATTTTTCATCCTTCGCAAACCAATTAATCGGAATCGCCCAAATTTATTATTAAATGAAATTTCTTCACTTAATGTCTTAAATATATATAGTTAGTGAAAACAAAGTGTCATAATATTATTTCAGTAGAGATAATATCTTCACTCCTTGATAATGCGTAGCTTTGATACACATACGACCGTTCTATCGGCCTTACCGGCTTTCAAAAAAGGCCAAAATCCGAAACATAGGTACTCGTAGTACGCTTAAAACATAGAAAAGAAGTCACAAAGCAAATTTACCATCAACCACAATATGTTTTTTATTTTTTACTCACTTCAAAGAACATCTAAGTAATATTGATCTATAGATTACAACCCTCGAAAAAATCAAATATAATATGTTCATTTCTTTAAGTTTTAGTTTTAAAATCAATAAGATTGAAGGCTGTCATTGCCTAACGTGCTTCATGATGTACTTTAAGAAGCATATGTTCCACTCTCCCTAGTCGTAAATACGTATGTACGTATGTAATTTCTCATTGTATGGTAGAGGTCAAAGCATTAAGGTAATGAAAAACTTCGACGTCGAGATTTCAATGATAGTACACGTTGTGAGGTCCCCTGCAAAAATTTTCGATCTTTTTCAATGATATTGTATTCGGTATGTTCTCATTAATGAACCTGTTTGATTATAATCAATCGGTCAAAAAATAATTATTTTTTGACCGATATCTCTCTACCTCATGAGACACGTTTATTCAATCAGGGATAATTTACTTTTTAATTTTTTGTCGTGTTAAAGTTTAAAAATTTGTAAAAAACTATACTTTTGTATAGAACTGTATATAAACACTGATTTTACGAAAATAATTTAAATTAGAAGAGATGATAATACTGATCAACTGATTGATCTTTGTTGGAGTCATACTCAATTTTTTTCACTAATGCATCATAGTCGTTATGTCGCCAAAATAAATTCTGATGATTTGGTTTTTAAAAATCGTTTTCACTGCATTTTAGATTTAAACATATCAATATCACTAATATGGGAAATCTAATGTCTTGGCTACATTATATATTTCCCAAGTATTTTAATTGTGCTCTTTATTGACATTTTTTGGCGAATCTAGTATTATAAAATTCAGATATTTGATAAAATGCTGAGAAGTTGAGAAAAATTATATATTAATACTCTAAAACACATTGCGATTGAGA
Organism: Hetaerina titia; assembly: GCA_037158775.1. Taxonomy (NCBI): domain Eukaryota; kingdom Metazoa; phylum Arthropoda; class Insecta; order Odonata; family Calopterygidae; genus Hetaerina; species Hetaerina titia. The sequence continues at coordinate 76,347,409 of CM073775.1, read as the reverse complement.
TGAGATTCTAATTTACATCTAATTCACGAAAGACTTAAATTCTTTAGATGGTCTTTCTTTTAGGGTCGCCGATCGGCCACGGCCACCTGTTAAGTGGACATATCGTCTTCATGTCATTCGACAGTAGGCATTATTATACCCATTAAATCTCAGTCTCTTCTCAAACTAAATCGTCAGCCCTTTTTAAATTTTGCTCATTATTTATCAAGATACACCTTAACATTTAATCCGACCTGAATTTCTCTTTGTTTGGCTTTATTATCAGTACGATAAAGCTGCTGACAGGTGAGTGCCGGAAGTATTTTCCGTTGTGTATTGCCATGTTTACCATATTTTTAAAACTAAGTAGGTTTCGGGGCCACTTAAATGTCCACGTCTTAATCCACAGGAAAGGTTTGATGAAATGTGATAGTGAAGTGAGTTTTAATCTCGTGATTAGTGATGAGGCTTCCAATAACGTGGAGATTGACGATATCGTCTCGTTCAAAGAGGAGAGAAACACTATAGGCATTGAAATAAACTTATAGTAAGCATCTCCTAAAGCGGAGTATTCTCTATCGGAGTATCTAATAGGCAGATACGGGTCTCATATTGGTCTCGTTGATTGTGCGACGCTAGTATTGAACTAGTTACAGCTATATGCTATTAAAAAAAGCACGATTAAACGTGTTACATTAAATCACGTGCGTATTAAGGGGAACATGAAGGGATATCTGCGGTGTAAAACTATACGGTAAACGTATTTTCCTTCTTTGTTGGTGAATGCATCATCATCAGCTGTTATAAATGTCTGCAAGTTCACTTTAAAATTCAAAATATGCAGGCAAAAAGGCACAATAACACAGGGAAACAAGGAATCAAGAAAGGAATTTATTAATTTGCAGGGGTATTGTTTTTGAATTTGCACTTTAAAAGTACTTGTTTTTTGTGGTCTAAGTGTATCAAAAGTCAAAAAGATAAGATATTTTTTTTAATTTTCAAAGACACTCCATCTCTCTTGCCACTTGGCACACAATCAAAAATAGAAAATTATCACCTCTACAGAATTTGGTGCAGTGTAATTTTTTTTATTTTTATTTATTGTAAGAAATTAAGTCGAAAGCACTTAAACAAATTGTCTCCTTCGAGAATTTTTTATGGATATTTTACTTTTAAGCCCTCAGGATGTGGTTACTAGCTTTGGGTAGCAACCAAACTTTGGACTTTGAATCTCGAGAAACGGGAAGTTGGAGTAGAATAGCTACAGTGGGATGTTTGGAAAGAAAAAGTTCAAAATAAAAATGTGTACTCGTAGATATAGGTATGCCTGAAGCTCCTGCCTGTAAACATTAACAAATCCGGTGATTGGTTTGAAGCAATTGTCGACACAGTTCAACTCCGAGCCAGACTCATCATTGCTGTATATCTCCACACCTCTCGTTAGTGCTTCAAATATTCCATTCTTGGTCTTTCCCTGTAGTTCTTCGTATCAATACAATTTTTCCTGAATATTATACTTTGATTATGTCTTTTAGTTTTTCATTCCTGACAGTATAATATACGTTCTAATTTCTTCTCCTACAGTCCCATTTTCTTCTTTTCAGGATTGACTCCCTCAGTTTAGTCTTTTTCATGACTCAATGTTTTCATTGCTTTCAATGCTGTCGTTTCTGCTGCTGACGGTTTTCAGACAAATTTTTGCTCGTTTTAGAGATTATATTCTGCTGATGGAATTGTAATTTATATAAATTTTGCACCTTATACTATGATTCTTCTATTTTTTCAATGTGACCCATTGAGAGTACACAGCGTCCAGAACCTTTAAGAAGGTCAGAAGAAAGTGTCTTTAATTTCACGGAACCACCACGGTTTCGATGCCTTTATATAGTAGTCAATTAGTCATTTTTTAATATCCATCTCGTACCAGGAATACAACAGAATCTAGTCGCGGAAAAACAGCGCTGAAACTAAGGACGAAACTTTAATGTACTTACCAACATACTCGTATCAAAGATCGTGAAGTCCTTAGATATTTCATATAATAAAATTTTCAATGGTGACTTTTGGGCTCAATCAGTTTCAAAAATAAAAATTTATAACATTCAACTAGGAGACATTTTAATTCCTATGCTTTGATACGTTCATATTTCTCAAGCAATTGTCGTTGGCTATTTATTAGAAAATAATCTCGTTTCAGAAGTTTCAAATTTTCCTTTTTAGCATTAGTTTTATTCCTCATTTCTGTCCATTATCATTGCTATCCATATGATAGATGGTGGACTAATATTTAGATTCTTTTCTAGACTCCTTCCTTGTTGTTGTAAATGCTCGGTTCAAAAAGGATAATATGCTTGCAGTTGGCACGAAAAGGCATTTGATATACTGGGATAACAGTCGGTTCTTTTCTGAGGTAGGAGAATCAGAATTTTTTCTTCTAGAGAATCGTGTTTTTGGCTTTTCGGTGAACCTGCGCCCGCACTTTCGGGAGTGTTGACGGGTATCGGGAATTCGATCGCCGCCAGAAGCGACTGTTGTTGGCCCTGGGAGTGAGATTGTTTGCCCCGGAAAAACGCAAATTGTTTCCTGAGTATTAAATTTTCACAAGCGTTTGGACTAGCTACGCAGCTTTTGATGTTGCTTAATTAAAAAGTTCTTCATGTTCGCAGTCCGTCTCATGTTAACCAGTCCATTAAAGCCACACTCTTGTCATTTTTTACCTTGGAGAGCCTGAATATTTTATTAATCTGAAGTATTTACATTCCCCAGCGTATCACAAATTTCATTTAGAAGAAATTCATGGAATAGCTGAGACAGCAGTCCTGTTGGTTTTTGAGAAGGGTTTAAATGATCTTTTTTAATATAAAATATGAATACAAATTAAATTTAAATGTAAGTCTTGGGTCAAGGTTGCCTAAAAATATGATTATTAGTTGAACCTGAAGTTTTTGTGTGACTTATAACGGCTTAATTTTGTATGCATGGTTGTATGTGTCATATTGCCCATTTTTGGATAATATTAATAAGCGATCCACAGTGTAAAATGGCCGAAAGTATAAGACCGTGAAAATCTATGATAGTAATGTAATGTTGAAAGCTGAATTGAGTGGGGTGGACCTAAGTAGATGTGCCTCTAAAGGGAAGGGATTCAGTACATGAAAGCAAGTGTTTCGGATATTTGAAATGGTGTTTCTTCATTCTTCAACATCTTATCCTGCTACTAAATTATTTTTTCCCCTTGTTTCGATGTGTTCTTTTCCATTTATATTCAATCAAACGGACACAAATAATGACATTATTCTGTAATCGGTGGAGCCTCGTTGGACAATTCGCCTTTATTTTGATGTTTTTGGGAACAGTGAGAAATTGTTAGCAATACTTTAGATTGGAGCTTTTTTCGAACGGTAAAGTAAAATCTTTTCCAGGATTTTCAGCTGCGTATTGATCATATTTACAAAAGGTTCAACGTTTTTTTCTTCCTACTGAGACCAACGTGAGTAGGTAATGAGGAGTTCATTTTAGTTTTTGTACTTTGTTTCGTTGAGATAGCCATTTGCTATTACTCCGAAAAAATTTTGTTGCGAAAATATCATTTGCTGCAAAAACCTTTATTCAGAGAGAAAACATACTGTCCATATATATATATATATATATATATATATATATATATATATATATATATATATAAACATAAACACAGTAATCAACCCGAAGGTCGGTTTGGTAGGAGATGGTAGAGTACTAAGCCCTACGGCGTGTGTGAAATTCACATATCAGAGTAGGGGGGACAGTTCCTTTCCCTGTGCCAGTTTTGGTTTCCCAGGAAGATCTAGTACCCAAAAAATCGCATAGCTAATATACATATATATGTATATATATATAATATTATATATGATAATAAAATCTCTCTATTTAACCCCTCTTCAGCACTCCTTCGCTTCCTTATCAGTCAGTGACTCCTTGTACCCTGATGAAGGTAGGGCTGGGACTACCGAAATATGTATATATATGCACGGAGGAAGATCCTAAAATACGTATTAATTTGCTCTGGTACTCTTAACATGCACAAAAGTTACAATGTAGGAGTGCAAACTATGCATCTTTCCCACAGATCAATTTTGTCGAACATACTACCTTAAACCTTTTAGTGGTACTCGGTGGCAGCCTTTTTTTTACATATTTTTCATCTTTCTAAATGTGCTAAGGATCCTTATAGTGTGGATGTTATTCTGACTTTTAACCTATGTTATTTTCATAATATCCCCAAAATACCTCAAAATCTTCTCTGACTCTCTGCGTAGAGAAATGGGAGTAACTTGCTAAAGACTAACTCACTTCTGGTATTACTTCCTGGCGATGGCTGTCTTTTGATGCAGCAAATGCATCAACGAAACACTTGATCGTTCTTCATTTAGTTCCTTTTGCCTTATATATATATATATATATATATATATATATATATATATATATATATATATATATATGCTCAAGGAAAACAAAAACTGTTAGGCAAATTGAGGCGTGAATGCATTTCCGGAGATTTTTGAACATCAGCTTTATTTTTTTCGAATTCATCTAACTTAGGCCCATATTTATCCCTTTTTCGCGATAAGTTTGCTAATGCGTAGAGCAACCTGCGAACTACACGACAAAGCACTGCAAAGTACACGAATGAAACTCTACGGGAACGTAATTGATGACTGGAAATAGACGAATGGAAAACTCTTTCAATATTATTATAAAATACGTTATTATTGTAGTAATTGATTTTTCATATCGCATTTGCGAACCTTTTAAGGGTAGAGGTTACGTACAAATGGGATGGAAGTCACTCTAGCCTTTCTAGTTACAAGGTTACCGCAGGAAAATTAGTTTTAGATCAACGATGAAAACAAGCTCTCGGTACATAAGTGATATTAACTTTTTTATTTGACATTCTCACTTAATAGCATTTCCTGAAGTTCAACCCAAATGCCACGATGACATATAATCCATTTTAATTTATAGTTAATTCTGGTGTTTTGAAATCTCATGCTTCTACCTTAGTTCCCGTTCATACGTACGTATTTATATAATAAACTGATGTAGCATTGTTTTTCAGGAGCATATTTATACTCGTAGGATAAAAAGTTATAAAAATAATATTAAGATTTCACAAATGAAATTGTCCCTAGATGAAAAATATAAAATCACCAAATTTAGTAGTTTTAGGAATAATAAAAGAAAAAATATTTTCATAAAGGTAATGATGTGGCTACTATTTCCTTTTACTGTTGAGTATTAATGGCCAGTGAGTAAAAACTATCAACCGGATGCAAAATCAAATTTAACATTTAAGATACGATAGAAAAATAGGATATTTTATCTTAAATGTTTATGATAAAAATATCAGAACCGAAGACTAGTCGCTGACATTTCCCTAAATTGGATTGCATTAAGTTCTGAAAATTCACCAATTGTGAATTTAATTTAGTCTGTTTCCAAAACTCTTTTTTCTTACAAAGAGAAGTTATTCAACTTGTAATAATTGAGGTCATTCAACCTTCAACGCCGAAATATAACATATACTTATTTGTTCTTCCAGCAAACGCGAAAATATTTTTAAAAATTTGCGAAGGCTTGATTTCAGCAAATTCATTTACGCATTATGCCGAAAGGTCACGCGTCAAATCTCATTAACCTTAACATATCCATTTATATTTGGAGCCCGAAGCTAAAATCGCACTCTTGCTACTAGGCATCGAGGTCTATGATACTCTACTGGATATTGTCCACGTCTAAAATATTTAGGTTCATGTGTTTGAGATACCTAAATTAATTATTGAAGTGCACATTTTTTTGGTGTACATGTGATGTTTTCGATGAATTTACCTTTATAGCTCAACGCCAGACATCAGGATTATCTTCATAAATCATATTTAATGGCAATTATTAACTATTAAGTTTAAGGCAGGCTTTGGATACACACAATGAACGCCGATATATTTTTAACCTCTCTGAATGAAACACCACCTAACACCCAGGACTAAAATATCCCTTCAAATCGCCATACTACCTCTCTTCATTCGGTTCAACATGCCTATCCTTTTCCTTCCTCTTCCTAGCTTAGCTAATGTCCTCCCCTCTATCAAAGTCCTCAGCATTCCATTGCAAATCAAAATGCTCTGCATCCACCTTTTCTATCTACTTTGGATTTCTGCCAACAAGCCTTTCTCCTCCCCCACCATACCTAATACTTCGTTTGTTTTTCTGTCCATATAATGCACATTTTTCATCCTTTTCCAGACTCACATTCCAAAAACATCCACTTTACACATATCATTATGCTGTAACGACCAAGTTTCTGAGCAGTACCAAACCACGCTCCATACTGAATTGTTCACTAGCCTTTCCTTAACATTCTTGCTAAATACCCCTGCCACAAACTACTCCCTCCCTGTGGAACTCTCTTCACCAAACGCAGTTCTTATGTCACTGCTAATGCACACGGGCCAATACACTTCCGTGGAAGGTAAACTGTTCTACCTTCTCTAGTTTTTCCCCCAATTTGAACGTTCGACTTAGCCTTCCTCTGCCTCAAAAATCGCATAACATTTGTTTTATTTACGTCTATTCTCATAGCAAACCTACCACACTCACTTTAGAATCCTCATAACAATGATTTTAACCCCTTGGCATATTTCCTTACTGAAGCTTGATCATCCGCAATGCCAAATATTTTTTGTATTCCCCACCGACTTTCACTCCGGCCTCACTTATATTTTCTCCCATTTATTGAAAAGAACACTTTATCATAGAGGGCATTCCCATCTTTACGAGTATTTTCTCGTATTTTCTTCCCAGCACTGCCCATTCCAACTCTCCATCAAACACACGCACCTGAGCAGCTGAAGATATTTACGTGTTGAGGATAAGCCGTCTATCCTTACAAATTAATCCTACTTTCTGCGATACAATCATTAATTCCTGCGAATTTACTCTATTGAGCATGTAAAAATCTACGAAACAAACCGATACATACTGATTGTACTCTTCATGTTCCTTACTATTAGAAACCTTTTTGGGTTGCTACGGCATCACGAGTGCCTCTTAACTTTCTGAGCCTAAACGGATAGCCAAAGTAATCATTTGCTTTCTTCTTCATGATTTTATTAGTGGTCCCAATCACCGCCTAAGCTGTCTTTCCCTTTTTGAGGTGGAAAATAACGTTCTGACCGAATCTTGCGGCCAAATTCCTCCCTCATAGCCATTAATGTACATAAAAATTAAATTGATTACATTCGACACGTTAGAGATAAAATATTTTTCCTATCAAGCATTATTAAGCTTGAACCAAATGATTTGTATAACTCCTCATACGTAGGAAGTATAATCCATGTACACATTATAGCGTCATTTTCCGACCGACGGCGCGAGAAAAAGAAATCGGAATGACCTCGACTGCCACTTCAAATCACGAAATCGTAATTTTGCTGGAAAAAATGATTTTTTTAGAATAAACCTAACGTCCATTTCCTATTCGAAGGAACCGTGAGAGTTGTAATTTTAATTGAATTCCTGAACGGAGGTCAAAATGAACTCAAGGACTTCGAGGCCTCGGATTTTCCTTGCCGAAATATAAAATTGCTGCTTTGTCGTTTGACTAATTTTATTAATATTTTTGATAGGCTTTCCGTTTGGCATTTCGAACTTTGACCTTACGCGTGAAATCAAAAACTTTGTGGAGACTTCTTCACTCTTATGCTTTCAACGTCTCCAAAACGATAAAATTATTTGTTCAAAAATTGATCATAAAACAATTAATTAAAATTTAACATTCACTGTCAATAATTGCTTGGATATTTATCCTTAGGAATACAATATTTTCAAAAGACATAAAACTCGATTTACGTATTTGTAAATCGAGTTTCAAATAGTTGTTTTATGTGTGTTTTAAATTTGGAAAGGTGACTGACCTGGTTGCGTTCGTTTTCTGAGAGCTATCTCGTCGATCATTCTCAGTATCTTTTCGAAAGATGATTTGTTTCCAATGAGAAGATTTATCTTTCACGTATCATTTCGAATCCAAGTGTGGGTTATTAATGTTTCACCACCTTTTGGACAGCGAAGCAATCGGTTTCTCTATGTGATGACCCAAAGACGCCACATGTAAGCTAAACGTCCTCAAACAATAGAAAAAAAGCAGCTGTACCAAAAATAATTATCACATTGATCACATTAAATCGTGAAAACTTCTAAAGAAGTATAAAAACCTCCTTCTGCACTTAACTTTAGGTGCTATTTATAGAGTATCAGGATCGAAAGCGTTGTATTAAAATGACGCTCAAAGTATTTAGTGTCCCGGGGGGGGGTCCAAAATCTGGGATTATTTATTTATTTTACTGTATTTTCCACCAAGTAAAAGTTATAATGTGGTGGGGATCTTTACAGAGTGGGGTCAGACAAAATTGTACGAGCGCAGAGTAAGTTTAATCCCCATCCGACAGAGCTGACTCACGTCGACTTACGACTCCAGCGGCGTACGCCGTTCATAACACATGCACGTTGCGTTCGGCAGCACAGTGGCTCAAGGTCGAAGGCTTTTGTTTTCTTTTTACAATCACTCACCTTACCGTAGCAGATGCCCACGAGAGTGAACTGCAGGATGATGAGTAAGTGAAATCGCCCCTGTGGACCCATCGCTGCTAATATTCGGTCTCGTCCCGTGTCAACCGTCTAGTTCAGTCTCTTCAGTTCCAGTCCGGAAGGATTCCGCCGCATTCAAATCCTCCTGTACGAATCCTCCTCCTGCTTGGGCACAGGTCGGATATCCTCTTCTCTCCGCTGACTCGCCACCTGGTTCCCCCGGTGCCGATATCTTCTTCACTTCTGTACTGGGAGGATTCACCACGAGGCCTTATATTAGCGCCACGGACATCGGCTCTTCCCCTGTTCGGTTATCCGAGGACATTCGCATTCCCCCTCCCGCCTTGAATCTCCCTTGCGTCGTCTCCTACCAGTCTTACCCCTCAATCTGCTGAACCTCTCACTCACTCACTCCACTCTCCTCCGCCTCCTCTTCTCCCTTCGTATTAGCTCACTCCCGCTTCCTCTTCGGGAAAATTTCCTTCGTAGTTTTACCACAGTTTTCGTCTCCCCATACCATGTGTCGCAGATGCCATTCAAAGAGCATCACGAAAGTAAATGAACTCTCAAAATCTGTTTGAAATACTGGACCCGCTTTTCACGGAACACGTGCATGAGGGGAAATAATCCCACTGCAAGTCGCTTGCTTACGTGGAGATCTGATGTCGCTCCTCGATATGAGTATTCTACTTGCTTTCAACTCTGCAAATCCTTGTTTGGTATGGAGGATATGTTGATTATTGAGGTTTTTTATGCCATGAACAATTCATGCACAACTCTGTAGAGTTGGGCCAATTTACGCGGCGCTTTGAATGATTTTCCATTTTTTTCAATGATGATCCCTCTTATTAGTCGAGGAAGGGAATGATCACTATTTCTGATCATCTTTGCTAATTTCAGTTGCAGTCATTTCCTCTCCTTCTCGTGTACTCCCGACCCATTTTCTCCGTGAAGTTTTCTACCTTAGGTTCCTTTCTCCTTTCATTACTCCCTTTAATTTGTTCAAATAAGTAACTCAATAATATTTGTTGGGATTATTGTAAATTGTTTTCTCTTTTGAAAGGGGAATTTGGATATGAATGATCTACACTTAAATATTTAATATAGAACATTTTTTGTTGAAGCAATAACCTCGCAAGGAACTTAACGGCAGTCAGCAACTAATGAATGCGTGAAAAAGTTATTACTTGAATGTTTTTAAGCACAATCCCTAATAACTTTTTCCTTTAAAGTTTCATGGGCCTCAACCTTACTGCTGTGCATAATATCACTATGCATGTATGGCCTTTGTTTCTCTCACTTGTATTTTTTAAACGTACCTTTTTCTCGTCGCACCATTTCTGTTAATTCCCGAGAAAATTTCATTTACATATATGTAAATACTGAGGAACTGGGTACCTTCTCTCCGTTAAGAAGGGTAGTTTGACCACTGAAAGTTCGGAATGCTCACGTTTGAAGGAAAGTTTGAATCACTCGCGAAGCGAAGGTTAAATTACAGATTAAAGCTCTTGCATAAATTGGAATGGCGTCTCTTTGGCGGTGATGTTGAAAATGTATTATTACCTCCATCGTACTATGGTAGGAGAGATCACGTCAGTAAAATTAGAGACATTAAGTCTAGAACAGATGGATTTAAGATGTCATTTTTTCCACGAAGGATAAGGGATTATAATGACATTGTCCAACCGCGATAGGGTCACGTTCGGTTAAAAATTAGTCTGGTGTGAATTCATCCCCTGCCACACACCCTAGCGGTGGCTTTAAGGGCATGAATATCTAATTAAAAAAATACGTGTGAGTTACATTTGTATGAGCTTCTCTGTGATTTTGTTCGCTAGCGCTATCTCGCGTCTTCGTTTTCATTATTTTCACATCCGTGAGACTTTATTAAAAAAGAGTGGAAACATATTTTGTCAATTTCATCCAGTACTGCCGAAAAATTAGGGCAAAATTGATTAGAGAAGCAGGAGATAGTACTCGAATGATAATACTACTAATACTAGGGTAACAAGGTCCTTGTACATACGATTTCTCGTACGTGCCCACATTTAACAATTTGCTCCAATATACGCCTATCCTTTTGCTTCAACAGCCATTGTTTTGTCATGCAAAATTACGCACTATATTTATATATTTTTATAAGTTTTAATCAGTTATTCTTTTTATCTTTGCCTCAAGTCATTGTCATCAACTCCATTTTGGAAATGCTTATGCTCTCTTTGTGCTCTCTGCTCTTCGCTCTACACATTTTTACTTAAACACTTTAAATACGTATAATGTGTTAGCCGATTTATGCTCTGAATTTAATTTTGATCATTAATAACACTATATTTTAGGCATTATTGAAATTAGCATTATTTTAGGATGATGCACCAACCATTAAATAAAGTATTTCCTTAAATACGATCTCGGAACTGATGCCTAAGAAGAGAAAATGTGTATCGGTAATCAAGGCAGGAATCTTCTTTGCGGGTGCACACCAATGTTGAGAATCAGGCTTAATACGTACCAGTACTGAGAACAAGAAACTTAAATATTTCTCTCAACTGAGATACTAATACCAAAACTTAAGAAAAGAAAAGAATCTTAAGATAAGGAAATCCTCAGTTGTTTCAAAATTGGATAAAATGTTCTACTCTTTCTGATACTGATGATATTTATTGATAGTACGAGACATTACTTTGGAGAAAAATCATTGAAGACGGTAAATTACATTCTACCATCCTCATTCGTCTGGTCCAAGATATGCAAGAAACTGCCCAAGAAATTGCCCTTTGATATTCCAGAGAACGCTAGACTTAATTCATACAGTCTGAATAATGTGATCTTCCAGCTTTCAAATCAGCATTATGAATATGAAATAAGCGAACGAAAATATTTGGCCTGCAGGTCGCTGGAGAATCCGGAAACATTCCCTCCGGCCCGTGTCCAAACTGCGGCTTTAAAAGTAATTATCTACCTAGGAACAGCTAAAAACAAAGTAATAAACTGAACGCTGTTTTCCTGTGGAAAAGTTTTAAAGTAGTCTTTCGCTGAGTTATTCAATGCCTGCCTTTGCACGAAATGAAATACTAACATTCCGGCTAAGAAGCGTTCATTCGTCTGGGGGAGTCACACGATGAACACGTATGTCTTCTTGTGGATCCTCTTCTGGTTCTTTGTTAAACATAATAATAATTTTACCCAACTAGGGGAGGTTTTAATTTCCTTCAGGTTTTTTAAATTATTCCCCGAAATGTTAGTTTTGTAAAAAAATCGTTTTAATGTAGAATAATTATTCAGGTGTGTCATCCGTCTCGTTCATTCGTCTTGTGTACGCTTTTGCTGTGGTTATTAATACCGCTTTCTTTCTTTCAAATCGAAATTTATATATTTTCACCAGTACTAAATTTTTTAAACATTCACTTGATTTGTAATCATAGTCTTAACAGCTGTTCATCGCATCGAATATAGTCTCTTTTCGGAAGCACTGGGGATTGAGGTCGTTGAACATCGTGTAGCCTCATTAACATTAATCACGAGGTCACTGTACTCCCTCCACATGCTTACAGCGTTGGGATCCGTGCCGACGACCTTTCCGGTGTTTGAAAATATTACCCTCGTTTTCTTAAGTCCTCCGCACCCAATAACTAATTACTACCATCAAGTTAGTTAGGTTAGCAAAACTGCACAAATGTAAGACTTTGTTGACATGCAATTTCATTGCGCATATAAATAAAAAAGTCCTGAACTTGATACTCGATTTAGCGATATCTTAGTTGTATTCTTTCAAGCAGGAGTCTCTCTGAAATTATTAGAAGAATCTTGAGAATGCCAGAAGAGTCTTCAATAGTAATTTTATGTCGACTGTGGATATTTCCCAAATTAAAAAGTCATTTCGGGAGCGCGATCGCTTTCAACGCCCGACGCAAGAAATGAATTCTGAAATGGTAAAGAAATTTTTGGGCTCTGCCGTGATTTGTTCAATAATCAGAATGCCTGGGACGACATATATATTTTTTGGGCGTAAATAATTAGTAACATCCATCGATATCATAAATGGTATAATTTGCCTAACTTGAGCGTGAATGACTATTTAAAACCAGTTCACCACTGCAAATAACCTGCCCAACAATTTTTGCTACAAATCACACATTAATATTTCAGTTAGAAGATCGATTGACTGCAGTCCTCAATTTCCCCAAACTCAATAATAAGGCAGATACTGCTCTTTTCTTTCCAATTATATATGGGTTAAGAATATATATCCTTCTCTCGATTCCCTCGGAAAACTCCCCTTCCATTCCACTCTTAATCATTATCACAGTTCTATCTTCCTGGGATATTGTTTTGGCCACGGTTAAACAGATCGATAGAGCGCGAAAGTTTTAAATTTCTATATGAATTCGGCGAGCCAGGGGTGGAGATTATTTTGGAATTTTGTATTCTGGGGTGAAAGATCCCCTTCGCTCTCTTTCCTGTCTCGAAAAAAACCGATGAACAAGCATTCAAATGGGTGCTTTTGATCTGCTTGAAATGAATGTTTCCTTCCTGCCCCATCCTCTTCACATCCCTGGAGCAAACTTCCTCCCCTCTCTCCATTCGTTCCGCTGATGTAAATGACCGAGCTACGGCCATCCCTTCTTTGGGAAGTTTTTCGATCTTCCTCACATGGCGATTAAGAAAAAAAGAAACGAAATTAAAATAACCTTGGCCTTTGCGAATTCAAAGTGTTTTCTGTGGAGCGTGGCGCTCCTTTGGTGAAAGGTGAGCATAATCCTGTGAGATAAACTATGCGTTTTGCTAATATGTGGCCAGCGAGTCCTGCTGGCTGAAGATTATATCTTTCTTTTCTATCCGCGGTAAGCAGTTACCAGGTTTAAGTAGGTGAATTGTGCGAAAATAACTAGGTAGATGACGCTAAAGAAGTCATCTATGGGGCGATGAAAACTAAGCGGAGGAGGATCAGGAAGGCAATGAGCATCCTGAAGTACACGAAGTAGCTCAAAAAATTACTGCAATGGAATATGGTAGTAATAAAATATTTGGGTCAGTAAGTGGTCATTTACTTCGAAATATATTATAAGTAGAAAAATAGCGCTCGGAGCTGTTAAAATTTAATAGCTGAACTATTGTGTATAATACTGCGCGACTTTTCTGCAAAATAAAACAATCTGGAAGGAAAATATCCTCACCCCCTTTCACAGCACAAGGATTTCATAGTAGTGACTAAGTAGAATATTTTCGTTGAGGAACGAGATTAGGTGTTAACGTACCCTAGACATTTGCAGAACGATTCTTTCCTCTTAAAGATTGTGTCTGACGGACACTGCCAACAACTAAAGTGTGAAAGACATTTATTCATTCTTAAGCTAGTTACCACAACACTATTGCACACCTGCTGCAGTGACTAATTTAAGGTAAATATCTACGTAATACCCGCAAAGATACCGGGAAGGTGGCTTGCAGGGTATTATGTAGATGTGACAGGGGGTGTATCCACACCAGGCATGTACACGTATATCACACGAACAGTTAAAGCCACGTGAATAAGGGATTTGTTACAGGAAACAATTCTGTCGTGCAAATTGATAATTAACCTCTTATCGGATTCAAGAGGAATGCACACAGGGTATCACCAACATTTGTAGTAAAATCATGCAGCCAGAGTGATCTGTTAATTATAAACATTAGCCACGACTACTTTAGTGCACACTACGGTATGTAAATATACTCGTATGTGAGTTGTAACGCAAGCTTGAGACATGGAGCTGTCATATTTTTCTTTTGTGCATTTATAAAATGAGTCAACATTGTCCTGGTTGATCTAAATTCCGGGACAAACATTCATATCGTCCGTTGTAGCACATAATACGATTTTTATCGGTGATGATGATGTCTAGGTGTCTGAATTACTGAGTATGCTAGCCTTTATGCTTTGATCTCCTGCGAGTACTTACATTTTTCCTCGAAAATTTAAGGATACCTTCTTCAGCGGATTACGTTCACTGATGCAGAGATTATAAGGTAATGCTATTCAAAGAACGCAGCCGATGGATCGTGTATCTCACTCGTAGCGGGGAAACCTTGTTATCAGTTATCCCATGTTCTTTGCGATAACATCGAGAATGCCAAGGTGTTTGAGAAATGGTTACTGTTGAGTCGTATATTTGTACCGTAAGATTACACGGCAGTGAGGAAGAGCAACAGGAAGGCGGAAAAAGCTTCGTCTTTGAACTTCCTTAAAGGCAATTTACATACATTTCACCTCAGTCTGTCCTTATCTTTACAACCAGGTTTGTAAATATCCCTTGGAATTCGCCATGCAATATTACTCACTGCCCTTATCTGAAAACGGCACATAGGGTAATGATTGAAAATACATGCATGGGATTATGCATTTGGTTGAGATAACTATTTATCGGACAAGCTTAGTCATATACTCTAAGAATGACCTTACGAGTTCGTATATGGGTTTAAATGTTGAATCAGGTAATATATAATATCACGTGCCCGATCGAGATATTCATATGCTCATTGGCATCAAAGAATGCTTATCCCTTCCTGGTGCTTCTGTTCGCTAGACAACTCAATTTAATCGTAAACTTGAATAAGTGGACTTATATCTTTACTCAGTCGGCCGTTTGAAACACATCAAAGAGTTTTCCATTTATTAGAGTTTGCTTAGTTTTAGTGCTCTTTGAAGAGTATTTCGTTAAAAAACGCATTCAGGAATGGCATTAAGTTGCACAAACCGGCGTTCCTGCAGTAGGCTCTTTCATCACAACGATGCAATGTGTGTTATTTACAGGTGAAATGGAAATATGGAAATTATTAATGCACACAGCAAAGCGTTGAAGAGTCATTTTATTTTTGACCTTGAATGTCACGTGGGTTTTCGCCCTCAACCTTTTCCCATTAATTGTTTGTAAACAAGCTTGAATGTCAGGGCTTAAGTAAGACTGAGTGGATGACGTCGAATACTGATCATTTTCTTCACCATCATGCGGATTATCTGAGAGGTAACATTTTTCTTTTGTCGCTCAAAAATTTTTTCATTAACTTAAATGTACATTAGCTTTGATTTCCCCGAAGAATTTTCTTTGCGTTCATTTAGACATGTCCGGAAATGTATCTTTATCCATAATATTGCATTAATACTCGTATTACCTGTCTTGCGCTTTCTTACTGGCACGTATTTTTATTTACTTTTACTCTGCAATAAATTATTTTCATCAACTATTCTAATCTATTTACTAAGGAATATAATGATGTACATCATCGAAAGCGTTTTTTCCGAAACGAAACTTGTTAAAAATTAAAATAATGTTGTCTCATATAATTAGATAAAGGTAGCTGAAGAATTTTGTCATATTTCTGCAATTCAATGTATAAATCACTCTGCCGCATGGCATCTGGCGATCAGTCCGTCGATTTGTCTTGAAAAACAAGGCGATATAAAGAACTAATCTCAGAGCTATATGGCTTCGAGCTTATGATTGGAACTTGTATGCTAAAGTGATGATATTATTTTTATATCGTCACATTCCTAGTGTTAGGAGTACTTGGACTTTTAAGGTGCTTTGATGGCTGAGGTTTTATCGCATCGTAACTTCTGAAAATCAATGAGGCCGGTCGTACACTGCTTCGATAAAATAGTCCGATAATGTTTGCTCTTTTTCATCGTCTTTCTACGGCTTTCAATGGATTTTGAAGGTTTACGAAAAATTTAAATTTTAAAAGAGGTTTGGAAAGATTACGGAAAAAACAAGAGAGTGCAAGGTAAAATTAAACTTTTTCTGCACTAACTTTGTTGTATTTTCATTTTTCCCCCACTTGCATTCATAAGTTTCCGTACTTGCAAATTCGCCAGATGGCAATGCTTAAGGATTGATACCCGTTGATTCATGGTTTATTTATTTGCTTACTTTGGTAAAAGTTTAGAATAAAATAATGTTTGGAAAGAGAACAAGGTGTCGGAGTTTCACCAAAGAGGAATACGGCGCCAATGGCCGTGGCAGGATTGGAATCAGCGCTTTCTCGTTTGTTCGCGGTGGGAGCGTAGTCACCAACCTGATCGAGTCGATTTTATGTATTAAAATACCGATTTAAAATGTGCAAAAGGAAAGCTAAAGAAAAACTTGAAAAGTTTTATGATTATTTTTTTGCACAATTTATCTCTTGGATACAATTTTTTAATAGTATACTGTCGGATCTAATAAAAGGAATATTTCGTGAAACTTGATAAATTTATCGTGTTTACGTACTTACGTATTACACACTATATACATAGATGCATTCTTTTGATGAGCGCGAAGTGACAATTAGGTGTTTCACTTTCTGATTCAGATAGTGCGTAATGAAAACACTATAACTAACATTTTCAAGCCATTAATGAAAGCTCCATAAATGATGTCAAGTCACTCCGGCAATTAACCCCAATAATGGTTTTGAAAGGTGAGATTCGAGCCGATACTATACATGCGCGTGAAATTTATGCATTCAGGGTGAAGAAATCACTTCCTTTCCCCGTGTCGCCTGCTATTTGTCCGAAATTTGTCATTATATTACAGCTTCGTTTTGCTAAGAGTGTTCAGTTGCCTCAACAGCATCGAACCCGGTACCCATCTAACCACTGACCAAACGCTCTACTCACTAGGATACCACGTTGCCTTAATGAGAGCTAAACAAGTATTCAACAATTTCAAACAATCGATGTTATCTGTAAATTTAATATGCACTATAGAAGGAAAAGCAGCTTTGGGGGATTCCCGGAGTATCCTTGTCCAATTGAAGTTCGAAGAATGTAGTTCATGGATACCTTGGAGTGACTGTGGGAAGGATTTTCACTTAAGTATGTATGACAGTGCGGTCAATAGGGAGGCATCTGGCCCTCTTTTTGCTCCTCTCTTGTGGCTCGTGAGAAGATGAACTTCTGTGCAGGACACGCAGGACGCACAAGGTAGTGCCCTCTGTGAGAGTAGAATATTTAACACTCCTTTATCTCAAGGATGAATGGTTCAACATCACCAATTTATACGTGGGGAATAAATGGAGGACGTATTTTTTGGTATTCTTGATATAACTCTGGAAGTGGGTTTTTGAAAGTTGATCTGTAGAACTCCTTTATTACTACCGTTAATATGTTGTTTTGAATTATATGACTTTTTGATGATTTGACTTTTGATTGATGGGCTGTAGTTATTGATGTATTTTATTTATCGAGATTGCACTCTTCAGAATGCAGTACGTGCGACTGGACTTTCATTCTAGTCCAAACTTATATGACCGTTGACCCGGTCCTTCCTCAACAGGAATATTTCATATCTATCTTTAAAGTAATCAACTCGAAGGTTCGTTTTATTTTGTGTGGTTTGAGATCAGTCCAAATTAGAGCGTCCCTAGGACAGGGGTGGGCAACTTTTTAAAGATTTGATTCCAAAATTTTACGAAATAAGGAAATATGTTTGAATAGTGTGGCAGCCATAGCGTGAGGTAAACACATTGGTTATTTTGTCACTTTGATAAGGGACACAATGTTTTTTTCAATGAATGGGGTTTACATTTATTTATTTTTTATTTTCAATGTTTTTAATTTAAGTCTATTAAACTAAGATAATGAGATGGATCAAGTATTACAGGAAACCTGTTTAATCATCGATTTTATGCTTGTGTATAATGTTGAATTATATGACTTCATAATGGCATAATTTATATGACTATAAAAAGAAAAAACATCTGAATTACAGTTTTATATTTCAAAAGTAATTGGTTGAAAGCATGAAATTTCAAGAAAAATGCAATACTATTTTATCAATATCAATGAGCATTCTGTTGATCGTTCCCTTCTCTTACTTAACCGAGGAAGGAAGGTAGGTATGTCACGTCAGGTTTGTATATGTTTTTAAAGTAGCAGACGCTACTCTTTCTTCTTCTATAATATTATTCTTAAGATTAGATATTACGAGTACCATAACTGAAAAAAGGGGCTCTCATAGGTGTGTAGAGTATAATATTGAGTAAAATATACGTTTGGAAAAAGGCATTCTATACTTTCAGGACTTCAACTTCTCTATTCTTCAGCCCTGAGTCCAAGTTATTGATATATTTCAATATTTTCTCATTCATCTCTTAATTCGATAATGCTTTGCCTGCAAATGTGACTCTTCTGGAACTCTATTTACATATTTTCATAATCTCTCTTCCCTAAGGGAGCATTTTGAAATTGTATTCGGCAAGCTTTACTTTTGCATTTTTGTATGTTTTATCCTTCGAATGATCTAAATCGAGTAAACATTTAAGGGAACGGATCGAGCGTGATAGAATAATGATAACAACTAAGAATTATATCTTGAGTGTATGAACAAGTCAAGTCCAAAGTAATGACTTCTGGTATTCAAGATTGATTTGGTATTTTTTGGATTTGGAAAATAGTTAAACTTGCCTGTGTTGATATAATCTTTAAAAACGTCTAACTAGATCATAAAAGTTCTCATTACATCATATATAACATTAACAGTTCCAAGAAAAATCTATAAAACAGCATTGATCTGCTACTCCGAAAGACATCATATTAAATAGTGTGTTTTGTTTATCGTAAGCATACAGATTCCTTCAAAACATTGAAAAATAGCAAAAAACATGCCCTCCGATAAGATATCGAGGAATATGCTGAAAGTAATACTGAAATTTTATACTGAATTCAATTCGCTCAGTAAATATTGAAATTGTAATTTTTTCAACGGACACGCTGGAATAAAATTTATTGAAAGCATTTTCTGATGCATGAATGAATGAAAAAGCAGAATTTAGCGGAAAACGTTTTTCGTAAATAAGAATACATGGTCCACCATATGTTGTGATGGAAACCGCTTCTGAAAAATAAAAATTTTTCACAGCTAATACATTTATGACTGCCAAATACACGCACTACAGATCCTGCAGTTCTTTCACGTAAAGTTGCTTAGTTTAATTAGTTAATCAGGCGCAGGTGATCTGCATCACGAAGGGGAAAAAAAACAAAAAATGTTAATATAGCTGTTTATTAGTAATTTTTTATTATGATCTTCAATACCGGGTGGTTTTCCATGTTGAGCAAAAATCTTTTACATTTTAAACCTTGCAGCGCCTATGGTTGAATATGCAGATACAAATTTCATTCAAGCATTGTATTGATTGTTTGATAATTACTTAAGGAATATATTCTCTTTGTTCATTCTCTTTTTTATAGCAAAGTTACTTATGAACAGTTTAATGATGCCGCTTCAAAGATGAAGTCCTGCAGGACACTGATTCAGAACATGAAACACGCAGCGCCTTAACACCGCTTATTCTCATGCAAAATTTAGCAGTCCGTCATTCTTGAAAAGATCTGCTGTTTTTTTTCCTTCTTTCAAACGTTTTTTTCTTTTTGTAAACGTTTATTTACGAGTTTCCTCTTGAGTTCCATGATGCCTAAATATTCATGTTATTCTGATGATGGTGATTATACTCAGGACGAATACGTTTAGTCTCCAAGTTTACCAAAATCAAACTGAAAATGCGTTGATGGACAAAACTTGATTTGTCGTTAGTGACTATCTAATTGACCGTTTAATTACCGCATCAATATTTTGTAATCCAACGTCAGATCCCATTATCCAGCATGAACCACAGTGAGGGGTTTATTTACGAATACTACAAAAATAGCTAAACTGAAGGCAGTTAAAATAGACAAGCAATATATAGTACCGGAATGCCGACGAAATCAATAGCAAATGTCAAAGAAGAGACATTCAGCATGATAATAGATTTTTTTATTTATTTTAAAAGAGTATTACTAACTCTATCTCTGGGTTGACAGAAGAGTAAGTTGGCAATTTTTCTGGTCCTTCCGAAGCAATGGATATTCTCGGAATGCATGAATCATTTCTGTAAACATACGAAATAAATGATATTTGCATTAAAATTGATGATTTTCTCGTTTAAGCACGATAATGGGTTAATTATTGCAAATATAAAGATTTATTTTTCTGTGTAAATTGTGGGTAAATCGGATAAATTTTAACGAAGAAAGAGAACACTCTTGAAATGATTCCGAACCGATGGACACTGATGCGGACAACCCTTTCTAATTCTGTCACAGATTTGTCGCACTAGGGCAATTCTCATAATATTGAGTGTCTCGTGGAATTTAAATGTCAGTGATGGGATATTTTCCTTTTAATTTGTTGCCCTTGTTCATTAAAAGCGAATGAGTGATGAGACCTTTGGCGTAGAGAGGAAAAAGGAACAGTGTAATCCTGAGGAATCAGGAAAGACCAAAGGAATTTCGATTGACCCATGGAATTTGTGTATCACCGCCAGCCAAGGGATACGTGCACCCGCCCTCTTTTGTTTCCTCATCATGGAGCTGGGATTGATTTCATTAAGTTTTTCGATCCTTTCGAAACATAGGTCTACGGACAATAGACTATTTTACTCCTCTTGAGCGCAGTCACAATTCCGCTTGACACTTGGGCACGCGCGCCATAGGGTTGCCACTCTTCCCCTGAGGAGTAGTGAATCCATTCATTCGGGGCAGGTGCACAAATTTCTTTCTCAGTGCCACCACGGTTTCACACGACGTTTTAGAAACCAAGGCATCTCATTGCTTGGCTGGCTTTTTAGATATGACTGTTCAAAAACAGGCAAATGAGACTGCTCAAACCTTGGATTTGAACCCAGTACCCATCAGTCTGTGATCGAACGTTCTAGTAACTTAAGTACGTTGTCGCATTCTACGTATGTTTTTGGTTTTAGACACCTGCTACCATGTTTCAAATAGGAGTAAGACGCAATGGTCGATTTTATGGGTTTACTAATAAAAGAAAAATCTCGGTCATTGTATTTCAGTAAGTACACATGTGAATATAATGTTTTTAAAATATCACACTGTCGTAACTTAGTAGATTCTAATATGTAAATATCCTTTCTCCCTTGCGTTGAAATAGAATCTATTGCGCCATGATTGATCTAAGTGTTAAGATGCCTTATGATGGAAATTAGGGACATATCAAGTATATTAAAGATAAAAATTCCATTCTTTCAAGTAATAAGTAGGTTAATGAGAAATTCATAACACCCCTATAAGTCAATGTTATAATAAATATAAGGGAAAGAAACAAGAAGGATTTTATGATCCAGGTTGTGCCGTGTTTATTTTGAAATTTTGTCATGTCACAGAGTGGTAATAACTCTGATGGGAGAGGGTAACAAAGCCTCTTATAAATATTACCGAAATATTAATTATCAAAAAATATAATCCTTTTTAAAAAATTGCCATCAATCATTAAGTGTATCGATACTATACACTATTAAAAAAATAAGGAGACTGGGGGCGTTATAGTGATCGAAATGGAGACGAAAGATGAAGAGCAGAAAAGTACCGTTATGTTTATTTCGCGTGTCATATTAAAAATAAACTAGTAGGATATCTACTATTTTCAATATTTCTTGCACAGCCACAGAATCAATTTTCTATAAATGGAAAGGGATTCCTTTTGTAGCCAATTTAAGTGACTGTTATGTGTCTTAACATCCCTTAAATCTTCTACCATTTGTAGCTACATTTCCCTGTTAGTGTTTGATGAACTGAAAAGAAATGGAATGACTATGATAAAGCTTGTTTAAGAATCCGAGCATACACATTTTTCCAGGTCCAATTTTATTTCACTCTCATTATGTGATATGAGTCCAACGAAAGCGGAGATAAATTGTTTTTTTTTAGCGGGTTTACCTTCACTTGCTTCCTTTTTCTCTTTTGGTTTCATCACGCGCTCTTTATTGAGTTTTGCATGGCTTGCAGGCGTTCACAGACAATGCTCGAAGAGTCATTTTCAGGGATGACGGAGGAGTGGTTGATGAGGAATGGGTGTGAGAACCACGACGCCTGACCACTCTTATGAAACGGGGCGAGAAGTCCTCGGCGAAGGACAAAGTACTCCCCGCGTTCTCCTTAACGGCTCGCAGCCGAGTGAAGGGTCGACCACGAGCGAATACCTCCCTCTGTAGGGATTCGAACGCGTATCTGCTCCTGCGGTCGTAAACGTCCCTCCCCTTATTTTAAGACCTGCTCCACGGACTTGTACGAGCTACGTCTATTGTTTGCATTTGCCTTGTTTTGGAATAAAGGTCGAGGTGTTAAGCACGGCGACAAATACCGGTATTGAGTGAGTGCGTGTCACTGCGGTCGTCTCCCCTCATACCTACTAATCGTAGCATTTACCCTGAGACTTTTATAATTCGCAGTAAAAGTTCTTCGGAGCGTGTTTATATATCGAAAGGCAACGCTGTTTTCCATTATGTATTTTATACTTTTTCCTTTTATAGGTGGATATGTGAAATCACTGCATCGTGGTGGGTGGTTCAAACGCTTAATGTCGGAAAAAATGGTGACCGCCTATTACCTTCCTATGTATTAGGATTGTTAGTAAAACCCAATTATGAAAGTTGACGATAAAAATGTACTCATATTCATTTGCTTTTAGATAATGGGGCCTTCATTTAGTTGAGTGAGAAGATTTCTGTGAAAGTCACGAATGACTTATAACTGTCAATTATGAATGAAAATTAAGTCTTGATGCCATTGTTATCAGAAGTACTCGGACTTATTTGGTTTACTTTCCGTCAGTCACACTCGAGTGACTGGAGTCAAGCATGAAGTGAAACGTTTTAGTTTTACACTAGTACTTTACGCTACAAGTATTTCGGCTGCATTAAAAGGATCGCTAATTTCCGTGACTTGAATGAAATTATGGCGTTGGGGTGTTGTTTCTTTGGAATTTCACCATGTAAGCACCTTTTTAATCCAATGGGCTTTGTATAACTGTAAGCTTTAATTGCTAATATAGGTTTGACATTAAAGGGCATGCCGTTTGCGAGATGCATATTTGCAATTTACCACGAAATTTATGATAGCTGGGCATTTACCACCATTCTATGGTATTCGTTTTATTTTTCTAAGTTGTTATTATTACTAGGCTTTAGAAATATTTCCAGGTTTTCTATCCTGGACTTCACAGACGGGTTCAACTGTCATGAAAAAGGGGATAGTAATTGGCTTAATTATTTTTGACTTCCAATACGTGATCACCACAGAATAGGCATACGCTTCTATTGTAACGTGCTATTAAAGGCTGAAAGATCAAACTGATTTTAAATGCTTAAAATTGGTATTTTTGTCTGATGTGGAAAAAGTTTGATGTGAAACCAGATCTAGTTGACAAGAGACTCCTTAATACTAATGTAAAAAAGTTGCCGACCCCGGTGACGGCGGGTTAACGACCTCGTCTGCCAACCCAGAGGTCGCGGGATCGATTTCCATATAAGTGGTTTTGTCTCCTACTAGGATTTGGTTGTTTGGAATTGTTTATATTGTGATATGTATATATTCATTCACAAAGAAATATATTTAAGAAAAAGGGATAGGAACACATATAAAGGACGAACACAGGAGAGATGTGGAAGGCGGAATTGAGCAAATCATAAGCGCAAAAATATTTCCTTGGCCGGGACTTGAACACCGGATATTTCGACTTGCCGGGCCGATGTTCTAAGCACTTGAATATATTTTCACCGTATGCGGGATTTTGTGTTTGAATCAGTACATCAATTGAACACAGTAATCAACCCGAAGGTCGGTTTAGTAGGTGATGGTAGAGCTCACCCACATCAGGGTAGGGGGGCCAGTTCCTTTCCCTGTGTCGGTTATGGTTTCCTAGGAAGATTTGGTACCCAAAAAATCAACTAGCTTGGGTGGAGCTGCAGGTGCCCATAGTGCCTAGCCCGGGAATCGAACCCGGGACCCTCCGGTCAGTAGTCCAACGCTCTACCCCCTGGACTCGCTCGCTCTCCCATTTTCTATATATATTTATATTCATTTGGTAAGGCCAAAATGCTGTTTTCGGATTAATGCGAAATGAATGTCAACCTTTACTTGGAGACCTTATTTTCTGAATATGCCATAAAACTCATCGTCTCATATTTATTGAAAACCCAATGGAACACGATGCTCTAATTTAGAAGCGACCCGCGGGGAATCACGTGAAAATGGTATATTATATGAAGAAATCGAATGCAAATTATATCTTTGTCTGAAATAAGGTTCAAATTAGTGCTGGAAATGAGACGATGGTAAAGATCTCAATTGGGTTACTCTTATTAATTTTTATGCCTAGTGTGTTATTATATTTGCTAATCAGTCATCAAAAACCGCCAGCGAATGTGGTGAATCAAGTTTTTTCTTACACATGTAACGCCCAAGTTTCATCCCTTTTAATTATATCACCGCCTATATAATTATGCATTTCATTTCGGAAGGCAGAAGAAGTTGCGTGTTGATATTTTCTTACGTATGCTATTAAGCAATTTTACCTCCCAAGCAATTTCTTTCGCCTGATTTCCAGGTTATTTATGGGAAAATGACATTTGGGAGAATAATGCATTTCTCGCGGTATCATAACTCACAATTTTGCCTAGAAAATGGTAGAACCATGCATATTTCTCTTTGGACTAAATTCAGGAATGACTTCTGTGTACATTAAATGAACAACCCTTGAATATGAATTAATTATTTAAATCAGTTATTTTTTAAATTTTATTGTCACACTTGTGGAAATTTCGCCAGGTAATCTGGAATATAATTTATGTATGTATTTCCGAATGTAATTTACGTTTTCTGACTCATAGAATCCGGAGGATGAGTAATTATATTTTAGAACACGCCTGTAACTTGAATTATTCCATAACACTGGATACATGTCCAAAATTTGCAAATCACGATGTGGTTTACCATTTTGTGATTCACTAGAATCGAAAATTGAGCATGTAACTGCTCAATGTACAATGATAGTGTTCGGGAAACCTTAATGATACATCAATGAACTAAACCAGTGTGTTTTATTAAAACATACCTGAATAGTTGGTACAACAAAAACTTTGAGTAGGAACGTGTACGGAAAAATTTCGTAAAAAAACGTCTCCTTTCAACCTTTGACACAAGTACATGTCTTTTATTGTGCTTTTTTACTGTAAGTTTATTTTATTTTCAATTTTATTCTTTTATTACTGCTGGTTAGTAAAAATGCGCCGCTCTATATTTCTCATAAGAAACCGCACTAATATGTTTAATGTGTCAGCAATGTGAGTACTTAGGTGTTTATATACTTTGGTTAGAAAATTAGCTGTAAAAACTCACCGCCGCCCAAGAACCTCATCTCCGGTAGTCCGGAGGTGAAAATACACCGGCATAATTAACAACGCTCCCGGAGGATTTACCGAAAGTTAAACCATCGCTGAATAGCCGCTAGAGCTGGCCAGCGAATTAGTATGCCCCGTCCAATAGGCCGGCGGCTATCAATATGACGAGTTGTAAAAACGTTTTTATACTTATAATCGTATTAAGTTATAAATCATAATGCAAATGAAAATTCCAATTTACATACAAAATTTTTTATTGTTACGGGGAATTAAAAAAATTCAGGTCATGCGTTTTCCTCATACTTTATTTCTATGATTTTTGTACAGACACATTTCACTTATGTCTCGTAATAATTTGCATCTGATGGGTGGCAATTGATTTTCTCACTGTAGCCACTGAATCCAAATTTCCGAAATGATTGTGACCTCTTGCGACTTGTTGGTACGGATTTATTTTACCATACCTATTTAAAACGTGTCACCTCAACAGTTGTGTACACTGGCATTTAAAGTCTTTTCTCTCGGCTAATGAATCGGAACGCCTGGAGTTAGGGCGCATATTTTAAGCCATTGCTTAATCGAAGTCCATGGAGAATGGATTATTACCAGAAAAAAGTCAACGGTGAAAGGACTAATATATTTTACCCATACGGCAGGCATCACATAAACTCAGCAGTTGATGAGTGAAACGAACCAGTTTCCACTTTTGTCGCCGCGTGTGCCACTCACGGGACCCGTTATGTAAACCCCGAAAGAATGAGAGGTTTTGCAAACGGACGAAGATATACTAGATATAAAATGAAAGATACATCTTAAATCGAATATCTGTATACAGATGTAAAAGTTTGTTTGACTCCAAGGAGCGTTCAATACAAATTTGAAGAAGTAGTAGTTGAACTAGTAAAAGTATTTTGATACTGAAAAATGACCACCAGTCACGGAAGATGCAAAAGTTGAAAGGTATCTAAAGTAACGAAAGTTGACTTTTGCTCAAAATAAACTATTTACTAAATGATTGCAAAAAGATTTACATGCCTAATTCTCCCACCATCCGCCAACAGGGCATTTGAACTCCAGTCAGTGGCAATAAAGACAAGGGAAGGTCATGTCGCATCACATTTTTGTTAGGTAATACGATTGAAGAGAATTGATTGCGTGGGATGGGAAAATAGGAAAGACCCAGGGCCTACGCATATTTTTCTGAACGAATTCCACAGAAATGGTCTTGATTTTGGAAACTTTGGTCCAGTCGGTACTAAAATAGTCGTTCCTCAAATTCCTCCACTTTCTCAATAACGGTAATAGTTATAGTATTTTTCCATCGTGGTCCTTTAGAGAGGTAGATAAGCGAATCAATGCAAGAAATTCTCCCGAAAAAATATGACCTATGAAAATATATCGGTTTCCAATATAATTATTTTTTGCAGTGTTAATATTCAAATATATCTCCTCTTGAAAAATACCGACATGTTGAATATATTGCTGGGAAAATACCGTATTGATATCCCCTACATTAATTCCCCGTAAATATGCCAATATAGGACATGGTGATTTCCATTGATCCGCAAGTAAATTCATTAAATTGATATTATCCTATTAAGTTTAATCTAGCAATGAATATTCAAACCGAAATGGTAGAGATTTCTCTGTTTTCTTCTCAATTCCTTTATCATGTATTATAATATGGATCATCAATTTGCCCTGGAAATATGGTATGAGGCCTAGCTAATGAAATTGGCATTTTTCCTTCATATTTTCATGGCCATAATTTCAAATTAGCTTTTTATGCATGCAGTATCTTCATTAAATGCCTAATATAGTTCATATGTCTTGTTTTTAAGTTATAATCGATGTTGGTAGCCCGAAATTGTTTTTTATGAACACTGATGTTCACTACCGCTGCACAAGTTTAGTTATTTTTTACTGCTCTTATTCAAACCACCTTTTATTTCAAAATTTTTTAGCCTCCATATCTAGATTCTATTATTTCACATTTTTTTAATCTCTGCGTATATATCTAGATCTTATTCAGTGAAGTCCTCCTGACGACCGTGCACATCGCCTGAAAGGATATCGTCGTCAGTATGCTTCTTCAGTGTAGTTGGCGAAAAGTTTTACATTGCTTTTTGTTTTCGAATTGATATTATTTATATGTTTATGTATAAAAGAGAGTAAAATGTTAATTAACCTGGCCTAAGGGACTCTAGAAATCAATTGTACGTAATTGGAACTCAAGCCTTCCAAAACTAACATTTTTCTGCAGACTGAGAAGAAGTCTAGAGTACAGTCTGTTATCTTTTCAATTATTTCATAACCTTGAAACTTTTCAAGGATCAGTTTTGCATCTACTACTCAACGCAAACTCTTTTAAAGTGTTCAGAGATATCCTCTACATAAATTTCTCTTTCTTTATTCAGTAACTTTAGGTTAGAAAAAAGACTAATTTGCTACCATAAAAATATTCGAATTAACTTTAAACTTATATTTCTGTGAATATGAAACGTGGACTCCAAGAGCATGAAGTAAAAAGAATTTTTTTTACTAATAAAAATGATAAAAATGAAATGGGAGTAGTATCAACAAAAAGATTCAATGAGACAAATATGCCGTGGAATACACTCCAAAAGAAGAGAAAAAAACGGTTGGAAAACATTCAGAGGAAACAAAGCTTTCTGAAAACCCTGAATGATGGAACTATATGAGAAAAGAACAAATAACGTGAAAGACGAATTGCGAGAATCCAATTATGAAATAAATAAATGCAAAATATTAAGAGGAATGAAAAGTTTTATGAGCAAAAAACAGAATACCTTGGAAAGGAATCCTCCAATCCTTGCATCCATGAGATGATTGTGAGATTTAAAAGAAAATCCGATATCTCATTTGTACTCGCAATGTTCTTCGGAAATTGGATTTTTTCCTCTTAAATGGTATTGCGCCACCTCCAAACTTCGCGGGTTGCTTCGTTAAATTTTTGAAAATGTTACCGGTTCGATTTTAATAATGGACAAGTCATATAACAACAGCTTAAGCCGACCCGATCTCTCATTTATTTTTCGAATAAAGGAAACAATTAAACGTGAAGGATGGCACAAACGTATGGCCCACCCTTTGTAAGAATAATACGCTAGTTTAATTTTTTTCGAAACGAGGGAAATTTGTAGTTGCACTGGTTACATCACTCCAGGGTAAGATCACTTATCCATACACGTCTGATTTTGGGTGTTGTGGCTATTTTACCTTAGTTTTTTTTAATATCGAAATTTATAGAAAGATATTTATATATAGATATAGATTTATAGATATTATGCCATGTGAGAATGTTTTGAATGATCCCGGAAAATTATAATTAATTTTTGTAAATTTCTTTACAAAGTAAACACCTGTCACAATTAGCTTTTCGGCATTTCTATTTTTCTTATTGCGGTAAAGGCTTGTTCTTCCTTTTCAGCATAATCTCTTTCTCCTTCTTCCCATCAAATCTCCTTCCAATGGCTCTATTAACATCCCACTAACTCACAACGTCTCTTCCATTCGCTTGTTTAGTGTTATTCGCAATTCTTTCTCTAGCTCTCTACTTCAAGCTTTCTCACCCTTGGAAAAAAGTCATGATGCATGGCTTCCTAATTTTTGTTTCTCTCTCTAACTTTCATTTTCTCGAAATTTATCGCATGACCTTGCTTGGAAGGATTTATTGAGGAAGCCACCGAGAAGGGAGCTCGTTTGTTTATCCCGTGTTGAAGCGACGCACAGGGAATCGGTATAGGATTTCGATTATCTCCGAGAATAGGTCCCCTTAATTTTTTATTTAGAAAATTGATCAAAGGTGTGTCACGAACTTTAATTTTGAGAAATAGCAAAATCAGGAACAACAACAATGAATTGAAGAATGGTTGACTCCTATTTTAACGGGAATGCACAATTTTTCCACGAAGCTGCGGATGTGGCAGTCAGTTTTCAAACATACATCACCGAAAAGTTCCACAATCTGCCCCCAATGAATCCAAATTATATCTTCTTGTCACTCCCTGTCGCTCTTCACCGGTTCGGGCAATATATCTTCCATTGTTCCGCCGACCCCAGGACATAAGAAGTCCATAGAGTTTGAGGATAAAGTGAGCTTAACGCGGACCCATCTGCTAATTGTATCTAATCCGTGACGAGGACTAAGGGGTGGTTTTGTGTTGAAGTGTGGGGGACGCCTATTTTTCTGACGGAGTATATTTGTTCCGCAGGCATGTCGTTGTGTAACCCAAATGTCTGGACAAAGAACGGGGCGTGATGTTTGGGTAAATTTGGGTGCCTCGCGTTAAAGTTCCCTTTCCCCAGCGCGACCTTCGGTGGCAATCAAAACTCACCGGGGCACTTCTGCGGAATGTGGACCAAGGAATTGTTGAAAGCGATCTTGGGCCATATATATGTTGATCGTGCTAGTATTTTCCTCAGATATCGTAAACCAACACGCGTGCTATAAATCACGAAATATGAGAGATTAATTGATGGAGACGTGCACGAATGTCATTTCTTTCTTTTTCATTCGCCGTCATGTTGGAAACGTATCGAGTGCGTGTAGTAGTTGCATTTTTTCACTCCGGTAACAAAGGTACTTTAAGGAATATAATAGACTGAGAATTAGGTACATTTCCAAAATACTAAGTATATGTATTTCTTCTTTTGTTAGACATCGAAATTTATGAAGACACAAAGAACTAATTATCTTAATTCATTTTGAATTTCGACAGTGGCTCTCAGTTGTTGCTTTGAATCCGGAATTAAGTTTACCCTGAACTCAATTATCACTGAGAAGACGACGTTAAATAATAAATTCTGTAATTATTTGATTAAGAGTAATGCTTAAATGGAAATTGATTTAAATGGAATTCCGTTTATTATACTATATGCTTTCGAATACTCATTCTCCTCGCCATTATATTAGGATCTTATGTTATTCGGAAGGACATCGACTCCATGGGCGGAATCCAAACTCACGATCAGTTGACTACCCAGTATAAATGGTATCCACTAAATACACTAGGTAACAAAAGTAATGCTATTCTGAAGTTCGACAGCCATGAAATTTGAATTGAAATCTACAGTCCATCATTCCAGCAACCTAATGAATAATGTTGTGAGTTCTTTACACGAGAGGTTGTGGAGCATTTTTTATTATTTTAGTTTATTGTAAACCCTGCTTGAGAGTTCTCTCTTTCACTCGTATTTACTATTAGAAATCGAAGAATTTAACATAACATTTCACTCCTTTTTTATGTGCCTTTTCACTTCTCTATGTTGACGTATATGTTCCGTATACTCCTTTTATTCCTCTAAAATACTCTTACATGTGATTTTCTTCATCTGTCATTGTTTCCCGCAACCTTCACTTTTTACGTTAAATGAGTTGATTCATTTTTATCATTGCTGGTTTCACACAGGTTTGTTACTTGTTATAATTTTGTCATTTCTAAGTAAGCACACCTTCCCATTTACGAGTATGCATGCATTTTCATATCTTTTTCTACAATAGACGTTTCAATGCACGAGAAAATTATATTTCATGTAATGTAATAATATTCCGTGGAATATAATCCATATATATTACTCGTTTACGTGTTTAGGAGTATTCTAGGAACTCAGATTATTATCATCTAGTACAGTATCTTCATTTAAGAGTTTCAGACAGGATTGCATCGTTTTGCTGACGAAAGACGTCTTACTTCTTCCAGTAATAGACGCTATCCATAGACCTGTAATAGAACTTTCTTTCTTTAAATGTAATAACTTAAAATGTTGTATTATGTGCTTTTTTATCTTTAGACAAAAATCAGAGTTCTTTTAAGATTGCATTTTAATTATATTTTCAATCTTGCTTAAAATCCTTATTTTCACTGTCACGGAATTTTGTACTATACCTTCTGATGTAATACATTAAAAGATGTCCGAAGTAAAATTATATCTGGAATTATTCAATTGAATGACATGATATCATTGTTCTGGGAAATTATAGCAATCTCTTCTCTTAGAAGATTTTCTGGGCCTTGTTTCATTTGGTTTCAGCTAATGGTGAGCTGAACTACTTTGGCGAGTCTGAATTTGTAATGATGCAAAGAGAGCTGGAGACTAAAAGCAGCTTTTGTGGTCAGAAATTAATGTAAAGGATTTTTTCATTAGGACATAGTTTACCAGAATGAATTTTGCTGACAATTAAAATATTAAAGAAATTAGATACGGACTATTGAAATATGTGTTCGGCGAAAAAAGGATTTTGAGACTGAATTTTATTTTGAAATCACATTGTCTGTTTACGTTTATTTTTTCACATTAAGTGTCCATCATGATAAATTTAAGAAGTACCACAAAGTTTAACAGTCGTTATTAAAAACTATGGTGCACATTTGAAACTGAATATGGTGTACGAAACAAATATTTCCCTTTTCTTGGACATAATATGAATGCCTAAGTTTATCCCTTGGGTCTCATCGATGAAATATTTTATTCTATGAAAGGAATCACTTGTTTAAATGCTGTTGCCACATGCCGTTTATCTGACATGATAAATTGCTGCAATTATTTGAAAGTGATTTATTAACAGCCAAATTGCCGTTGCGGGCCATAGTAGTACCCATGCTATGCCCTTGGGATATGACCCAGAAGTTTGTAGACTTTTCACGAAAAATATCTTCTTGTCAGGTCTCAAAACGGTGAGATGGCTCCTAATTGCGGAACAAACGAATGAAAAAAGCGCAGGCCTCGCAGGCCTTCCACGAACCTGCGTCGAATCGATCCACTCACTTTGCTATAAATCAAAGTGCTTGACTAAGGTGGAAAAAATGAAGCTCTCCGCAAATTCCGGTCGGATGCCATGAGACCGTTTCCTTTATAAATTAATCCTGCTGAATCTACTGTTTGGTCCCTTGGTACACGTTTTTGCACCACACAAGTCAAGCAAAAGTCGATTATTCTATTTTTTTTACCAACCATCGTTTGAATTTTTCACCCCTGCTCGCCTCCAATTTTTTTATCTTCATATAGGACGGGTTACATTTATGAAGTAGGTGATTGTTAAGTTCATTATTATCAGTTACCCATAGTTGGTAAGGAATTTAGAGAACGTAAGAATTAGGTAGAGTAAATAAGACAGAAAGATGCCTAATTTGAATGATGCCTAACTTTGGCATTAGTTTGAACTTAAATAAAGTAATTTCTCTGAGAAATTCCAATAGACACGTTGATGGGTGATGCAAATTGAATTGTGCTAAGTATAGATGTGTTTATGTATTAATGTTATTGGACGACATTGTGTTTCACATGTCTTATCGATTCATTTCGCCTATGAAAACTTTGAATTATCTCAGCTGTTTGATTTGTCTATATGAAATTCCACCTATGCTCTGTTAGAACGATATCGTGCACCATGTCGGCGATGAAATTAATTTCCATGTGATCGCTCTTTATCTTAATTTTAACCTCATATGCCAACCCTACTCAAAGCTCGTCATTTGCAGAAAGTGGGTGTACCAGGAGGTGTTACGACACCACCCTGAAAATATATAGGAAGAAATCTACGAAGGGAATATACGCATTTATTTTTTTATGCTCCGTTTTCGTAATTTGCTGTGGTTATCAATTTTGCCAAGTCAAAACGAATCCTGAAATCTATCTATTCGGCAATCTATCCCCAATTATATCACTTTTGTCCCATTAACCCATAAAGTTCGCTACTCGAAGTTTTTCCTAATTCTCTAGAAGGTAATATCGCACGATAACATTTATCCATCGACTTGATGTTTTCTTTTTTTAGTCGAGGATCGATATTCCAAATGAATTTTTGTGCATCCCTAATTTGGATTCAAACTCGGTCATCACGGAGATGAAAGGAACGGCGGACTAATGTTTGTTACTCGTCATATCCGTTACATAGCATCATGCGTTGCATGTAATGTCTCACACTGTTTTTTTTTCTCTTTCACACACACGCACACATGTTTGTTATTGTCAGAGATGTCTACATGGAAGGAAGAAACAGTCAGGGTGGGAGAAAGGTCGGACTTAGTCGATACAAAAATAGATCTCCAGTGACAATTCAGCCTCGGATTGTTTTTTGTATAAATATTTGCTCGTTATTCGTAAGGATTTCTACCAAAGCAATTTTAGCAGCAATATGCTGCTCATAAAATCTATCATTTTCAACCAACTTTTCTGTTTGCTCGCATACAGCCGAGCTCTCACAACGATCGAGTTTAAACTTAAATGTCACCATGGCAGAGACCTAAACGAAAAGCTGTGAGGGGCTCACAGATTTAGAGAACGTACTGGAATTTCAGGGCCATCCATTTCACAATCCAAATAGATAGGGAAAAGACCACCTAAAGAAAAAAAATAGCCCACCGTCGCCTCCGGAAATCGAAGCCGACTCTGTGGTTGCTAGAAGTTTGGAAATCTGCTGAATACCGGATTTTAGGCTTTGGGTTCGGTGCCAAATCCTGCGAAATCCGTCGGAAAAGATACATCCGAAGGACTCAGGGGGACATTGCGTGATTTCCAACATCGCGTTCTCCTTTGGTTACTTTCACGGTGCCACGGTCGCTGCCCTCCGCCCCTCCGCTCTCTCTCAGCATAAGCCGCTTACGGAGTCCGCGGAGCTGTCCGCCCGTCGCGCGCGCTCTTCTCTAACTATGCGACCCCGACTCTCCCGAGCCGTATTGAATCGGTAATGGAACCTGAGTGCGTAAAAGCGTGGGAGACCTCGAGCCGATCCGGCATTTCATTACTGCGAAGACCCACGCGTGCATTACGTAAATCGCGAAAACGCCCGGGACCGAAGTAGTAATGAGGGGGCGAAATGAGTCGAAATTCGATCCAACGTGGAATTACTTCCATCGATCATTAGCTTTTTTTTGCCTTGTCGAAGGGAGGGGATTGCGATGGGACGATGCGATATGTAAAACGGGGGAGATGCGAAAAGAGGGCGCCATTGGCGTTACGCTGCCTTCCGATCCTCCCTCTCCCAAGTGACGGCGCATGCCGCATGCCCCTGAGCGCTGGGGGTTCTCGAATATCGCGAGGACGAAAATTTCACCCGACGTCCTTGCCGCACGAAGAAAACACAAATAAATTATGCAGGCGATCTCGGCTGGAATTTTGGGAATTCCATGCGTCGCATGAGGTCACCAATGCGGCCGATGAATGGGAAAGGGAGAATGTAATGGCTAAGCCAACAAAGGGAACGTTATGCTTTTCGGAGAAAAGGAATGTCTCAATTCAAGTTACTAAGAACCGGTGGAAAAGAGGGCATGTAATAAATTTATTATTAAATTATTAATACCGTTTATTTTATTTGAATCTGTGTCAATATTGGAATTATTATTCCCAAGGAAATATCTTTGAAAAAGATTAAAAATAGGTAGCTAGAAAATTATTTTTGGTAAAATCTAAAGGATTAACATTTGTGTATATATTTAATTCTCACATAGTTATTATTTTCCATTTCGTGTTGAATTTATAATGTTAATGAAAATTTGTTATTAGCAGTAGTGTTTGGTATCTTGTCCAAAATTAAAATTGCTATTCTCTGTTGATAAGCACGGCATTTTTTCAGTAAAGTTAATTTTTAAGAAAATTTTAAACGCGTTATATTAATGAAAAGAGTTGTAATAATAGAGTAAAATCATATTGAATGTATATGAGGGAGTATAGTGAATGTATAGGAGGGAAATTATAGGATATGATTTATCTCATACAATATAAATATGACATATTTGATAAGTATCTTCCAGCGAAACGTTTTGGAAATAGAAGAAATCAGTTAAATTAGGAGCCTTGTATTTCTCCAATAGTTTCCATGAACTCTGCGACCGGTTTCCATTTAATCAGTCGTTTTAAGAAGGCATTTTCAGGCCTGTATGTATGATGCTTTCTTGAGGTGAAATCAGTTGTAGTGTATATTAATTAATAAAGTGTACTAATAGAAATTGATAAAATTCCTCAAAGTAATTAAAATTTTAAATTAATGAGAACTAAATAATTATTAGAATAACACACGTAGATGTACTATGCATAAGAATAAGAGGAGAATAACAATGCCTGAGATTACTGCACATTTGTAGTGTGCTTATTGATGGTGGTGCAACAAAATTCCTGTTTCCCATTAATATTCGTAAATTTTAATAGAATTTTTGTAATACAATGTTTTGAGACGTTAACCGGATCGTAATAGAAGAAAGTATTAATTTTTTAGTGTAAATTTAAAAAATATTCATGCGAGAATAGTTTACTTTTTCCATGCTTACTCAATATGTATGTGTATATATATATATATATATATATATATATATATATATATATATATATATAATCTTGAAAATGACGCTCTCCGGCGACGCACAAACACACAAATACTAAGATAATAAATATTACACACACAGAAACATAAAAGAAGGACACTTACAGTGGATCTTTTATGTTTCTGTGTGTGTAATATTTATTATCTTAGTGTTTTTGTGTATATATATATATATATATATATATATATATATATATATATATATATATATATATATATTTCTATGAAAAGTTTCCGCCTCAGAAAATTTCGGTCGGAAACTATTCAGACCACCTTGTCTTTAAAAATTTAAAGGATGATTCTGATTGCTGATGCTGTTCTCGTAGTAAGAAAAAGGTGGTACTTTATATTAGATCAATACATGACGTCTTTATCAGAGTTTCTATGCAAACGACTTTTGGTCGAAAATTCCTCCATACAAGAGAAATCACCAATACTTTCACGTGCCCGATTTCGAACAATGGGTGCACTCACTCCTTATCAAAATCCAAAGTAGTGGGTGGAAGACTATAATTTTGGGATTAAGTGGTGCGGTTATGTGATCTCAATGCGGACCCCGCTAAAGAAATAAAGTCAGTGAGCTCCGATTATTATTCCGATATTTCTGATAAGTCAAGGCTGCTTCAATAACCGGATTTTCTTTGAATTTCTCCCTGCGTCATTGGCTATCTGGAGTATATACGTCCGGGAGTGTTTCGTCACTCGCCCTAGTGCAAGTGCGTATCGTTAGAGTATGTTAAGGCATTCACTCAAATTTAAATTAGTGGCGATATGCGCGCTGGGAATGATTATTCAATTGTTTATTGCTCTTACCCCCGTTGAGAAAGTAGATCAGCTAGTTCCCTGGTCGTTTTCTATAATTATTTTCTATCGTAAACAATCAAACACTATTATACCGATATGACCAACATTTTGCACCAAGTCTCATTGAATTTTGAATTCACTATACAATTACACTCAAAGTTCAATTGCCCCTACGTATTTACTAAGAGTAGAATAACTTTATTATCTTATCAATATGCACCGTTTATGTTCGGTCCTTATTTTGCTAATTAATTTGTGACGCCAAGTTAATGCGTTCTATTAATTCATCATTGTTTACTTGAACTTATTTTGTAAAGTCAATACCTTAGCAGTATCTCTTTTTTGTATGTCATAGACATTCTTAAAGACTGCATCCAATAACCTGCTAATTGCCGCAAGGTAATGTGACGGGGGTTGTTAGGACACCACCCGGAAAACAGAATAAAACCAAACGCAAAACAAAGGAAATCATATCAATTTACTCCCACACAGGCGTATATAGTCGTATCCATGCAAAACCCATTTTAAATTACAAACAAACAAATACACGTACTGGCAGCGAAAATACCATGCACATAATTCTACGAATGTAACAATGTCTAAGCAGTGTTTAAACTTGTCCTCGCTAGTAATTCGAATATCTTTACTATTTCTATTTTGAATTTCACTTCTTACTATTATGATTCCTAATTGTTCGAGGAAAGAACGAATATCTGTACAGGAGTCTATCACTGATCATATGATGATGCGGAAATTATCTCACCCTCAGGAAACCGAAAAACATATGAGTTTTAGAATTAGAATCAATGGGAGAATTATGCTGTTTTGATTAAGTGTTGGCAAATACTGACGTGTATTTCCAATCGTACCTTAAAACTCCTTACTTGTCAAGCCATAATTGGGTCTTCCTTATCTAACGATTTGCAAACGACCCTTGCTGCGCTCACTTCGTACAAGTGTTCAATCTTCATTTATCTCATCGATTTCATGGGTGACGATGTTGCTACAAGAATGACAGATGTTTTTGCACATGAATTGCCTACACAGAACCGGTTAAATTGGTTCCATTCAGTGGAGCTTTTAGAAAATGTGTTAATCAAAGTTATTAACTTTTTGACAACTGTGGGAATAGCGAGGGAAGCAAGATTAATATCGAATACGGATGTCAAGGCATAACTCGCAGTATAATGCATTACGAATCGAAAGGCTTCATCCGTCTAAAGAAGGCAGAAAAATATGAAAAACTGCTCAACTCAACAAAACGTAATTATTCAGAAAAGAGTTTTTAAATATCTTCATTAGAGGTGAATTACTACCGGCATAGCGATGTTGAGCAAAATCTTAGGGGTCAAGGATACTTTTTCACCATTCTTCATTGAATTGAAGAGGAAATCCAGTAACATATTTGATTATAAGTTGAATTGAATTCAGAATACAAGGCAAGTAATTAAGGCACTTCAGCAAGTAGTAACTGAAAAGTGAAATATATTTTAATAAGACCAGTTATCACATCAACATGTTTAACGTGAAGAGAACGACATTTATGTTAATAATACGTTAAAAAAGTTAGATTATGGAGAAACTGGTTTATGTTCATTATGTCAAAAGCAATTCTCAAGATAATTCACGTAGTACGTATTTTGAAAAGACTCTTGGGTTGCTCGGAAAATTAATTCGAATTATATGAGTTTTCTGCACTGAAACCATGGAAACGGTACATATTATCAAAGTATGGACTCTATTGTACCTTGACTTTCTGGAGATTTGCCACCAACCAAACTGTTTCAGCCAAATGGAAGTAGAAATCACATTTGCAAACCAAGTGATCAAAATAAAATCATCTAAATGATCCCAACATTTCCATTCTCAACTCTCTTAATTTTTTTCATCAAAACCGTAGAAATACGTTTACGTTATAACTTTCTGTCTACGGGAAATTTTTGTACTTGTACCAATCGATAAATTGTGCGATTCGTTAAATTAGTCAGTGGAGATTTAAATTCCTATAGATCATAACTATGAGATCTAGGATCAATTTATTTTTGAGAACACAGTTTATCATTCCAGAGGTTTAGATATTATGACTAAGGTTTATTATTAACTCATTGTACAATTGAATTGAACCTACGTAGACTTGCTTATACTTCCCAAGTCATATTCTATTCGTGGTGTGATGTATTAAATAATAAGATATGGCATATTTAATTGTACTCGTTGTTAATACTATCAATTCACTTTTAAAACAAGCTCAATGTATAGATTAGTTATCATCCGTTCCTATAATTTACCATCGATCCCTTTCATAAATACACAATTCCCATACATTAGATGAGATAAGACTAGTGTCATTACTCCTTTTCAGAAAGAAATGAGGAGCCCTTCAATGTATGATGTAGATTGCTTGAGCGGCTAGTCGACAGCCTCCGCCTCAAGGCACGAACGTGCCCTACCGTGTGAGCTTTCTTGCTCCCTGCGTTCAGTAGTCAATGCTTGTAGCCGCACTCATTTAAAAGTACCACTAGTAGTAACAATGACGCATAGTGAGAAATATGTATTCTACTCGTCTGGGTGGAGTTTCTGCGGCCAGTACACAAATCTTACTCTTCCCTCCTCGGCGTGACATGGTCGCTCTCACGCGGGCTTCAGGACGCACTTAAAGATCCCTATGGGTGTAGAAATTTGTTTTAACCTAACCCACCGTTTACCTCCCCCTAATCCTTCCTCTCATTCCAAAAATTATTAAACTCCCTGCTGCTGAGATTTTCTTGGTCTGTTTTCAACGGATGCCATACCGCACATATTTTAGGAATGCGTGGCAAAATATTTACAGTTTCGCTTTAAGTTTTTGTTCTATTGGGAGGGATATTAGTTGGTGATGTTCTATTTATAGAAAATTTAATGACACTATATTTAAAATGTTAATGCTTGGTCATCGAAATTAATTTAGCATATTACTTGTGAAATTCTGCCGTTATGGTAGGCTTTGGATGGGCATAGTCCCTACGAGGATAAAAAGATAAATGCCTTAGCCTCACCTAGCAAAACAAAACTAGACACTCTACACTGCAATAACCCCTTCTCCAATTCCGCATATTTAATTCTTCCTTCATTCCATTTTACATATCTTTCCTATCCCTACCCCTTACTCGCTTGCCTAACGTTCTCCCTTCTGCCATGGTCTTCAACACTCAATTGTCAATCAGATCGCTCTGCATCCATCTTTCCTGCCTCCTTTGGATTTCTTCCAATAACCCCCTCTCCCC
Organism: Hetaerina titia; assembly: GCA_037158775.1. NCBI lineage: Eukaryota > Metazoa > Arthropoda > Insecta > Odonata > Calopterygidae > Hetaerina > Hetaerina titia. The sequence goes on along the minus strand of CM073775.1, from coordinate 76,307,206 downwards.
CCCACCATGCCTAGGTTTTCTGTCCATACCACTTTTTCCATCTTTCTCCTCACCAACATTTGAAAAGCATCCAATCCAAGCCTGTCGTCTTGCTTCAATGACCATGTTCCCGCGCAGTTCAAAAACTCTCTGCATATGAAAGTTGTGGGGAGTCTTTTCATGACATTCTCACACAACGTTCCCATCGTTAGTTCCCTCCTTTTTTAAGCTTTTTACCTAATGAAATTCTTCTTCTAATTTCCCTACTCCATTAACCATTTTGGTCGTAAACCCTTCCGAGATAAGTAAACTGTTTCACCTGATCTAGTTTTTGCTCTCCTGTTTTCATGTTTAACTTAGCCTTTCACTTTCTCGAAAATCGCGTGGCTTTTATTTTATTTTTATTCTCATCCCCTACCTATTGCTCTGGCTTTCCAATGCACTCAGCTGAGTTTTCAATCCTTTGGCTGAATAGCAAACTAATACTTGATCATCCGCAAACCTAACTGATTTTATGAATTGGCCACCAACTTTCACACCTATCTTTAGGTCTTCCTACGCTATTTTAACCATTTCATCCTTATATATGTTGGAAATCATGAGTGATAATGGCTACCCCTGTCTTACCCCTCCCTTAATAATGCCCATCTGGACTCTCCATCCGCCGCTCTCACCTGAGCAGTCTGAAACATGTACAGGTTGCGAATTAGTTACCTATCCCTCCATTTTACTCATATGTTCACTAATGCATTGATTATAATTTATGAAAAATTAAAATTAATGCAATAATTAATTTGCACAATTCACTCTATGGAACGTTTCCCGAAATTTACGAAACAAACAAATACATCCTGATTGTATTCTATGCTCCTTTCTATTTAGACCTCGTTATTGCAATGACGCGAACTTGTCCCCTTCCTGAACCCAGAGTGATCCTCACATCCATCGCATTCTCTTTCAAAATCTAAGCTTGCCTAAACTCTTTACCTTGTAGTTCCTCAATATATTTCTTCCATCGCTCCTGAATACTTTGTTTTAATCAGTAATTTTCATGACTTATCTTTAATTGTTTGTACGAATTAACTCCTGCGTACTAAGGACTGAAATTTAAATCAGTCAAGAGATGCAAAGATAGTATCAATATTTTTTTAAGGTCAAGTGTCTTACGAATGCATTTGATGTGACAGTCAACAGTAGTTCAATCCTAGGATTGATTTACTACAGCCCTCCATTCTACTCTATTTAATGGCAATTCCCTCAATCCTTGATGCTTTTTCTGTTTTACGTCCTTCATAATTTGTCCTATGTACATGTCTCTTGGTCTTCCTTGTGGAATCTTCCCTTCTATTTTACCTTCTATTATATTCCTAATCAATCCATTGTGCCACAATGTGTGTCCAATCCATCTATTTCTTCTTTGCCGTAGAGTTCTCCATATGGTTCTATCCTCTTCTGCTCTTCTATATACATTGTCGTTCCTTACTTTGTCTGTCCATTTAATCTTCAGCATTCTCCTCCAGCACCATGTTTCAAAGGCTTCTATTCTTCGCTGGTCCACTTTTTCAATGTTCCAAGTCTCGGAACCATAAAGCGCCATGCTCCACGCGAAAGTCTTGACGAATTATTTCCTTGTTTCCAGCCTATTCTTGATTGATTAGTAATTGCCTCTTCTTCATGAATGTGTTCTTAGCTTGGACTATTCTTCGCTTGACCTCGGCTGAACTTCTTCCATCCCATGTTATGCTGCTTCCCAGATAGATAGATGAAGGATTCCACTTGCTTTAGTTTCACCCCTCGAATTGTGATATCTACATTCAACTTCTCTCTTCCGCACACAAGGATTTTAGTTTATTTCTTGTTGATGTTCATATTATATTCCCCCTGCACTTGATCCATAGCACTTAGAGTTGCTTGCAGGTCCTCTCGCGTTTCCGCCACTAATGCAATGTCATCTGCAAAGCGGAGCATGTTGATTTCTTCTCCATTTACCTTGACTCCTTTAACACTTTAACACTCCTTTAACACCCAATTCTTGTGTTTCTTTGATTGCCTCTTCCAGGTATACGTTGAATATTCCTGGCGAGAGGTTGCATCCTTGTCTTACTCCTTTGTTTATTTTGGCTTCTAGTTTTCTTTAATTTTTTGTTTGCATTGCTGTAACCTGCTTCTTTTAGAGGTTACGGATAATTCCTCTGTTACTGTAGTCCAATCCAAGCGCTTCTAGTATCTTGAACATCTTGTTCCATTCGACGTTGTCGAAGGCCTTCTCCAAGTCCACGAATTCCACGCATAATTGCTTATTTACGTGTCTCATTTTTTCGGCTAGAACTCTCATGCTGAGAATTACCTCTCTTGCTCCTCGATTTTTCCTGAATCCGAATTGGTTTGTTGATAGGTATCCTTCTATCCTTCCTTCTATTCTTCAGCTAATTATCCGAGTAAGGATTTTTGATTCTTGAGTTACTAGGCTCAATGTTCTTTGTTGTTCGCATTTATCTGTTTTCGGTTTCTTTGGTATTGTAATAATTATACTTTTCTCAAAGTCTTCTGGTATCTTTTCACTGTCGTAGCTATCTTTGATTATTCCAAATAGGGCATCCTTCGCTTTGACCCCGAGTGCCTTGATTATTTCTCCATTTATTTTGTCAACTCCTGGTGCCCTGCTGTTTCTCAGGTCTGCCACGACTCTCTCAAATTTGCTCTTCTCGAATTTGCGGCCCGGATGTTTTGCGATTTTGTTTTTCGGTCCCCGAATTGCCTCTTCACTAGTTTTTAAGCCATCCCGCTATTTCCCTCTTTCATGTTGTCATTAATTTCCTCGCGGCAGCTTTCTATCCATTCTTCCTTTGCCTTCTTGCACTCTCGTATTACCTCGGGTCTTTTTCACTCTCATTGCTTGGATTCTTGTGTTTTCTTTTTTCTTCTATGAGACCTCTTATTTGAGTTGTTATCCATGGTTTCTTAGATGCTTCCACCTTACTCACAAGGGATTCTCTGCGTCTTTGGTAATTATATTTTTCATTTCTTTCCATCGACCGTCAGTGCTGGTATTTTCATTATTTCCTTCTAATTGCCTGACGGCCGTGGTGAACTTTTTTCTTACGCTCTTTTATTTCAATATCTTTTTGTTCCATCTGGGTTGTTGTGTTCCTTTCTTCATCTTCTTATATCGCATTCTTTTGTCCATGATCACCAGGTCGTGATTGCTATTTATATCTGCGCGGGGGTAGCTCTGACACTTCTTAACTTGGTTCTTGTATCTTTTCCTGACAAGGGTGAATTCAATTTGGTATCGTGCTGTGTATCCATGTATCTTCTATGTGTGTCTTCTTCTTGGATGTTGATCAAAGATAGTATTTGCCACTACCATGTTTTTCTCGCTGCAGAATTCTATCAGTCTCTCCTCCGCGGCGTTTCGTTTTCCCAATCCGAAGTATCCCTCACTAATTCCTTCTCGCCCCTCGCCGATCGCAGCGTTCCAATCTCCCATTGCTATGAGGTTTTCCTTCCCTGTTAATTTTCCTGGAACCTCTTCCAGTTGTTAGTATACTTCCTCTATTTCCTCTTATGAATGGCTGAACGTCGGCATTTACACCTGTACTGTCACTGTATCCGTAGGTTCTGTCTCTAATTTTATCATCAATATCCTTTCATTACATTTCATTATTTTCCCCGCTCATTTCTTCATGAGTATGATGCCTACTCCTGCAATTTTCTGGTCGTCTCCAGAGTATAACACCCTGTAGCCATTGCTCCAGAAGTCGTTCGCCCCCCCACTTAATTTCACTCAATCCCATGATGTCTGTTCCCAGCCTATCCATCTCTATCTTTGCATGTTCTAATTTTCCGCACACCCCTAATGATCTAACGTTCCATATCCCTTTTCTGCGTTTATCCACCTTGACTGATGTTCCCCTCCCAGTAGTCCCCACCCGGAGATCCGATTGGGGGACTATTTTACCTCCGGAATATTTTACCAGGAGGAAAGCCATAATGTAACATTTGAATGCAAGGCTGCAACTTTTAGGGAGACTAATGTGTTGGTTTCCTGTTGCCTTCCACATCGCAGTACTGCGGCCGATACCGTGCACTTCATTCTTGCCCGCAGGTGTGGCAGGTGATGCCGGGCCGACCCACTCGGTCTGCGCCATCGGTGCCTAATGGTGAAACTGCTGCCGTTCACCATCTATTTTTTCGTTGTCTCGTTCCGAAATACCATTATTTTATTTTTTCTGTATCTGTTGTGTATTTGATGTGTATATCTTACTATTTTGATGAAATTGATGAACTCTTTATTTTTTCCCAATAACGATTAATCAAGTTACGGACGTCTCATATATTTCTTCGTATCTTATATGAACCATTATCATGATATTAATTCTTCCCATTATGTATCACTTCAATTTTGGATAGGGCACACGTTCCGTTGATGTGAAAATGTCCTTGGAGGGCGGTACGCCGAAAGAAAATTTAGTCCATACGAACTCGGTGACACGACCGAATTCCAGACCGTATCCTTGCTTTTTATTTTTCAGTCCCCGGCGATGGAAATCATCGAAATTTACGCTTTGCTTCTTAATCACACAGCCCTTTCGTATTTTCAGATCTGGGTTGTGCTTTCAGGGGTTTCAAGTATTTTTCACGTGTCCCTAAGTTTTCATCTCCATATTAATTAATAAGGAAATCAAATGTTCTTTTGCTTTTATGAAGTAAAACTGAATGTATAGTTCGGTTTTAATTTTCTTTTCAACCTTTCTCAAAAAAGCCGTATTTTACTGAGCAGCGCACGAGCGGATTTTGTTAATCATGAATTAATTTTTTTTGCTTGAACATGATGTAATATAGTACTACTTATAGCTTTTAAAGTGGTGCAAAGGATATAGTAGAAGCTTATTCAAAGTATTAAAAAATGCGAAATTTTTTTTAACACATCAAAAGAGGGAATTGGATTGGAATAGTAATGAAATAGCATTTATGATCATGCCCAAGCTTAACTTTAGTTACGCATGCATCAGGTATGCTCTGGCTAATTCCTTTAAGTCTGTGAAAGGGCGCAACAAATCTTAAAATATGGATATCAAATATCTCCATGAAGTAAAGCCTGAAGCCATATACTTCGACGCTTACTCAAATTCGAAAAACGTGGGCATAAACTATACAGTAATTGTGCATAATGGTAGATTTAAGCGGCATATACGAGATATACGCTCGTAATGTGCTACGAGACAAAATCTTTGTATACCACATCGAATCTAACGTGACTATTTTTATTGATTGGTATTATAATGAGTGACTAATAGCGCGTATATAATTGTACTATGACTATAGCACGGATGGGAACTTATTAATGGCCGAATGATATGCACCCTTAGACTTCATTAGGCGGCATTTGATTTCGCTCTGTAAATTTTAGCTTGAAATATCCTATTCCAAATCATGATTATAATGAACCCTATTCTATCCAATCCCCAGGATGATTACCGTGGTTAGGCTCCCTTTTTTGTTAGACTAAAAATTGCTGATCAAGGTTCTGATAAAGTTGAATTCTAATTACGCAGCAGCTCTTAAATAATTTGATAAATCAGAACTATTCACCCCAAAGGCTCATAGTATAAGGTTTGGTCATATACGTATTTTGACCCATTGAATTAATAACTTTACAGCTGAGTTTTCTGTGAGTGACGTATTTAGTTCACTCCTTGAGTGAAGTTTGATTTTTCTCTTTTGCAATCAGCGATGGGAAGGCCTTCGTCTTCCTATAGAGAGTGTTGCGTAGCCACTTGGGCCAGCTTGGAATACGAAGAAAGAGAGAGAGGGTGGAGAGAAGTCTGACGTGAATGGTTAGCCTTTTAGCAGTAGCTATATTATCATTTTTATCCCAAACCTCCTACTGCCCATACATTGGTGGGTAATGAATGGGAAAGTCTTGCAATAGAGTTGGCGTTCATTGGTTTTTGCTCTATGGACATTAGGAACAGCCTCGTCATGTTTGCTGATTAGTCTGTTGCTCCAAATTTCCCATGGAATGCAATCTTTCAGTAATGCACCCCATTCCATACTAAAAATGGCTATTGTGACTTAGTAATTACGCTCCAAAGTGATATACTTGATATCTTGATAGAAATGACCTTTCTCAAATCTCTGAAAAAAAATCCAGTTTAAGCCATAATTGTCATAGCAATTCCGATAAAGAACATCAAAAAAGCTAGTCACGATTAAATCTAATGTAAAAAAATGATAACATTGCTGTTTTCCCTCTTTTTTCTGCTTCTTGTCGAGTTTTTTCTGCGTCAAGTGTTTTTTATCTGTGTTCTCATTTCGAGCATGAGATATTACAATTCAGCTGTTTTCCGATTGGCACATTGGCTTTTTCAATGGTTTATTGGATAAATGATGGGATTAACAACGATTACGTTTTTTTTACTGGCTTCGTGAGGAAAAATTTGTTATGCTACACACCGTCTAAAATAATACGGGGCAGACGCCTCTCGATCAGAGTTGTTTGGTTTCGGAATTGTCGACATGCGTCGACGGCCAATTGCGACGCCGCTCTGAAGTCACGTGCTATCCATCCTGCCATCCTGCGGAAATGTGAATTTCAAACAATAGACTTTTGAACCAATTCAAGTTTATTTCTCCTATGTAGGAAGGTTGCAACATTAGGACTCTGTGCTACTCAGTTAATTGGCTATTCAGGTGAAATACCGTACTGGAGAGAAAGTTATATCCTGACCATTGCATTCTGAAATCACGTGTACATTTATTATTTTCAATAGATAATTAGATGTTTAAGTGTCTTAGTATTTTTTATCGATCAAAACAGATAAGAATGAACAGCAATCGAAAATTATGCATATCGGAACGAGATTTCCTCCGCTATCTCACGATATTGGGACTTACCTGTAAATGCTTTCTTAACGGTGGAGTAGAAACTATGGCACACAAACTGCAGGTGAACTCGTTATGAAAATTTCCCTGATTGTTTGCCGTTGTAATCTCTCGTCGAAGACCCCATTTCCAAATTAATAAAATGATTTTTTAATGTGATCAAATAAAAAAGTCGAAATCGATTGATATCTTTTACATCACATTCCCAAAATAAATAATTTAAAGCATTTTGAATTAATTCATTAGGTATAAGCACATTTAAAATAATACAAAACAATGAAGACATTGATACTAGAATCTAAATGGTGAATGCTAATGAATAGTAGGCATTGTTTAATTTCAGACACGGTAATAGCAACTTTAAACAAATGAGGAAGTACTGGAGATGGTGGGTGAGGAGAGGGGTTTGTTGAGAGAAATCCTATGGAGGCAGGAAAATGGATGAAAGGCGTATTGAGCGGTAGTAAAATGTTGAAGAAGGTAATAGAGGGGAGGATGTTGGGCAAACGAGGAAAGGGCAGGAACAGGACAGAGATGTTGGACGGGATGAAGGGAGGAAGGAAGTACACAGAGATGAAGAGGGACCTGATGTAGAGTAGGTTGCTGGATTGGGTTTTGTTTGGAGTTACAAAATATTTATTTGATAGTTGTGTCCATCCAAAAACCTAACTTAACCGGTAGATTACCTAATAAAATAGCAACGTTGTTTGTATTCACAATTATGGTATTGCTTTGCCAGATTTTTGGAACTTTTGCTAGATTATGACTGTATCAGTAGAATATTTTGGAATGTATTTGCTATTTAAATGGAAGATATCACTTGGAAATAAGCGGGTTCAAGTAGATAATTATATCGATATGTTCATATTGTATGTGCATCTAATATGTATTTTAATATGTCAAGGTTGTATTAGGCTAGCGGTTAGTGTATTGCATCAGTGACCAGAGGGTCTAGGGTTCAAATTCCTAGTGACAATTTTACATAAAAATCGTCCATAATATGTGAATATCTAGTCCTCTAGGGCTTCAGGTCTAACCTTGTACTCACATACTCATAACCCAACCTTCGGGTAGATTATTTTGGATTTAATGGCAACGTTTTTTTAGTTGATGGTCAAAGATGAGAACTCAGTTGAGATACAGAAGCAGAGCGCTTACAGAAAGAAAGCTTTCGATTTCTCTCAGGATTGAAAATATTTAGGACTACATAGGTGAGTGAATTATGATTTCAAATGGAACACTAGCCAGAATGTTGGTGTTTGATGATGTACTCGTCATTGGAACCCCATCCGGCTAATTCCACTGCTTTCGTCTTCAACAGAAGTATTTCTTGTATTCTGGTTGATCTCATCCTTCATTTTTCCAATTTCCCTTCCGTTCTTCCTTGTCCTTCTTCCTCCCTCCGTCACCTTTACACATCCAGTCTCCGCTTCCACTCCTATTCGTGAGGGTGTGAGGGCACCACACCCCTGAACCTTTTGAGTGTGAGGACGTGCAACTGGTCTCTACGAAGGAAGTTAGGGGTCGCCACCGGTCTCGGACGGGGCGAACGGTCGGCCCTCGCCCGCTAAATTAAGTCTTCTCTCTCGCTCTCTTCCCTCGTCGTCTCCACACCAGGTCTACGACTCGTAAACATTGAGCGACAAGATGCCACCTGGAAACCGGATCAAGATGGCGAGGGCATTAGCCCGTCGGGTGAAGATGGCGTGTACGACCACCGAGGGTGTCCCTCCTCTCCTCGACCCCTCCACACACACCTCCTCTCACCCCCTCGTTCCTAACCCCCCCCTTCCCCGGAACCGAAAGGAAACCCGAGTTTGCGGTTTGAGACACACAGGGTCGACGGCTCCTCTCGCATCTTCTCCCCGTCGCCTTCACTCACGGCGACTAGCCTTCAGGGATGCCTGGTGTCAAGGGCATGGAGACTTCCCGCGGGAATTCATTCCTCTCTTCTGAAAGGAACAGTTTGTTTCACTAGCTTCTTCTTGAGTCTTGATGGTAAAAAAAAACCTCTTAGCGGACGCAGTTGTCCCAAGAGCGATGCGAGGCGAATGATTTCCCATTCGAGGCAGTCGGGAGGTTGTGGGAGGGTAGGGTGGGGAGGACGTGGGTGGAACGACCGTTCCCCATCTCTGTATATTCTTCAAAAGAGGTGCCTTTTCAATAGAGCTGTACGATTTTTACTAAACTTTCCCGTAAGTATTGATGCATCGTCGTTGCGCTGTCAGCAATGGGCGTCACCTTCGCATCCCCTTCATCTCATGTCTGCAGGGTTTTGACAGTTCTTTAGAGGCCTGTCGATTTCATCCCTACCGATGTGCAACACTGCAATTTTGATAATGGTTTGTAAATGACGCAATAAAGCAAATTTTTGGCGATTTATTGTAATATGTGGGTGTGGAGAAGAATAGGGAGAACGAAATGAACGGAAGAGAAAAAATCGAAATACATGGCATGGTAAGGGAAAAGAGAAAGTTTTTTAGGAGAAATTTACAAAAAACATCATAAAAAGTCGATCAAGTGTTGTCGAGGAGCAATGATGTTGAAAACGGTTTTCGAGGAAAGAATTTGGGGTAAACGAGACAGAGTGAGGGAAAGTGTGAGCAATTTGGATGGTATGGCGAGAAATAGAGCTGAAAAGCTGAAAAAGTTAGATGAAAAACACTTTATGGTAATGTGGGGGTGATGCATAATGCAATAAAATGTGAGGGTTAAAAAATGGCATTGGTTTGTACCTGAATCCATGAAAATCTACATTGGCTAATTGATGATAATAATAATTAGCCCGATATACATGTTCTACGTCCTCATTATCTAGATGTCTTTTATATCATGTACCATTACTGAGCCGATATTAACATACCAATAGGACAAATTACGTCCATGGCAAATCTTCATATAGTATAATGGTGATATCTCGTTTGCACCATGCCGTCCGTCGCATGGGGCGTAAAGCTGCGGACCCCTTGGCACCTTTCGTTAAGAGTAGGCTAATGCCAGTGACTTCAATGTCCATCGCCTCCTCTCAAAACTACTACTACTCATTTGCACCTTGCATCACATTGGAACTCAATCCCGTTTAAACCTATTCGATTATTTAGGTATATTAATAACTTTAGCTTGAATCATAGAAATTTTCATCGTGTTAGGTTGACTGAACGTTTTCATAATCAAAAAGTATTTTCATAATCCCATATCTTAGACCAGAGAGGTTACACAATTATCTCTGCATTAATTAAATGTTTTGAATGAAACATAAATCGAGAATTATACTTTTAAATTTTATTTTTGGAAGTTTAAAGTGGTACATTTTTTATGCGGTCCCACCCCAATGTCAGGACCAGTAAATGTTAATAGCTATCTTGATGCTTACTGATCCTTTAAAACAGAATATTATAGTTGTATTTCTCACGCATACAGTTTTAAACGAATTTCTGATCTACTTGCAGTTGAAAGATGCTAAAAATGTCGGTGAAACTGAGCAACCTTCGAGGAATGAACTCGATACATATTTTTTGTTTCGTCTCATTTCCTAGTACTCTTATTCTAATGATCTAGTTCATCAAAATAACCCTACAATAAGAATTCAGGTAGAAGTAGACACAATACGCTAAATAGGAAGCGTTCAATTTATTTATTAATAACTTAATTCTTGTTTGTAAATTTATCTAATGTGTATAAATTGATTCCGCTGACAACAACCAGCTTCGAGAAAATTAGCGTGCTTCATATTTTATTGTTGATAATGGTAACTAAACTAGAACGCATAGACATTATGTATAATCAAATAATAGTATTCATGGCCATAAACTTGAAACCAGAAAATAGTTTCTACCTCTTTGTTGCTGGTGTTGTGGGTGGGTGGCTATTCGCTCCCACGGACGGCCAAAGCGCCACTGGCGTACCGTTGACCAGGCAGGGTTTTCCCCATTGCCAGGGAATCCCTTTGGGTGAACCCAAAGGGGCGTCCCTTGAGCCGCCGGGGAGTTCCCAGGATCCCACCCCCGCAAAACAATGCACCTGTGGGGAAGGGCTGCAGGTCATCGTACTCCTCCTGCCCAAGGCCAGGACGTCAAGAGCTCCCGGGCAGTTCTGAGAAACCTTGTGACGTCGGGAGGAACCGGAAAAAGGGGCTAGCGCCCGGACCTGGGCAGATTGTCAGGGGCAGCAGACGAGGTTGGCTGGCTGAGAGGAGACTGCGGACGCGGATCTACGGCCTGTGTCGCGAATCGCGACACCACGATCTCCTACTCCTGGCTCTGGGTCTCCCTTCCCTTCCCGTACCGATCTCCGTCGGCAGAGTAAGTGCACACACCCAATAAATTACTAATCGGCCAATTCTGTGTTCCTTCCTTCCCCTTCATGACACGACGACATTTGGTGTCAGGTGCTTGCGAGGAACGATCCCGAGGATACGATACGACGAGTGTATCGCATCGCTGATTATCGCGCTAATATCCAAAACCTTGTTGAATTGCTACAGCTCATGCGGCTTAATTAAGTGTTACTCCCTCCATTTGCACTCGTAATATATTTGCCGGGAGGACTGTACTGTTTTTCCTTATTTGTTTATTTATATAACACTTAGTGAAATATTTCAGCGCTCGCTCGTTTGTTTTGGAAACGTTATTTATTTAGCTAATTATTGTTCATCATGGCTTTTCACTCTCATTCCGCATTCCACTCTTCCGCGTCTCCCCTCTTCCCGTCGTACATGGCGCAGCCCAACATATCCTCACGGCTTATGGAGTTTACTCCGTGTGTCAACACCTTGTCCGAGGTGAACGGAGATACTCATTCTATTTCAAATCACACGAGTGTACCACCGCAGTCGCATACGCCCTCCCCGATAGCGAGCCAAGCGTACTTAATACCGACTTTCAGTGGAGAGGACGAGCCGACCGTTGACAATTTCCTTGAATCGTTGAAGATGGTGAGCCATCTGAATGCTTGGACCGAAAGTCAAACACTGTGCATCGCGCGATTACGACTAAGTGCCTCCGCCGCGGACTATGTGGCCATAAATCCACATGTTTTGGACAGCTATGATAGTTTCTCTACGAATCTTAAACGCAGGTTTTCGGTTAGAACTTCTCCGCTTGCTCTCGAGCGAATGTTTTCAACCTGTGTACAACAACCCCTCGAGTCAGTTCATGAGTTTGCGACACGCCTTCGTAAAATCGCTCGCCAACTTAGAGCAACGTTCCCTGACCCCGAAGCCGCAAAAACAATTGTCGAGCACAGGCTCCTTTCACAATTTTTGTTAGGCTTACGAGAGGAAATAGGTCGTTTTGTCCAAGTGCGTTGCCCGAAAAGTATTCTCGAGGCGGAAGAATTTGCACTAACCGAAGAAGCAAACGTGAGAGCCTATGCCAACAAATTCTTGGAGATAAATGCATTTCATTCTTTGTACTCACAGCATCCCCCTCAATTGAATTCGATCCACCCACCACCTCCTACGCAGCACATTTCTACCCAAATGCATACTTTCACAGAAAGATCACCCGTGGAAAGGAACCGAATTTCACATGCCCCGCGAACTACGAACTTTTCACAAACGGAATCAAGAAATGCCGGCACTCGCAAATGTTACCACTGTGGACGGCCAGGACACATTGCTCGATTCTGTCGATCGTCGCGTTCTTGCTTTCAATGTGGAGATGCGAGCCACCAATCGAAAGATTGTCCCCTACTCATTTGTGGGTACTGTAAGGAGTCAGGTCACCGCCCAATTCAGTGCCCTTTAAAATTCAACGCTTCAAATCCGGGAAACTTCACGACCCCGACTGCGGAGTCGGGGAGGATTTAATTTTGACAGTAACCCCAGAAAACGGTGTCGTAGTCCAAGGGACGATACAGGGGAGGAATTACAAGTTCCTAGTGGATACAGGTGCGGCCGTCACTATTGTGAATAAAAAGAAATTTCCTTGGAATAATCTGATTACTCATCCATACGATACTCCTATCAAAAGCGCTTCAGGCCACATTCTTTCTGTTCACGGCCAATGTCTAGTCCCATTGACTATATCCGGTGAGTTATATCCCCAGGATATGCTAATAGTGGATCTCGGTAATACTAATTACGACGGAATCATTGGTCTCGACTTCATGAAAAAGCACGGCTGCACTTTAGATCTTCAGCAATCGAAAATGTTGATTAACGGCTGCCACGAGATTCCACTAGAGCGGAACGTTCCCCAAAATGTAGAGATTGATTTCATTTCCCTTGAGAACCCAGCACCACAGGACGATGGGAGAAACAAAGGTGGAAATGCAGACGTCTTCACGGCAGATTTAATTTCCTTTGAAGAGCCTTCACCTACCCAACTCGTGCTCGATGTTTGGCGTGAGCCTGCACGAGTCACAATTTCGTGCGAAGAAAGAGAGAACGTTAATTGTAAGGATAACTCAGAATCCGAGATTCAAACGACAACGGAGGACAAATTTTGCGAGGATGCCACGACTGTAAAGGATAATGGGAAAAGTAAGGAAGAGACAGGCGATGATAAGGCCGGTGAATCAGGGGCCCTTGGGTCAATTGAGTTTCTGTGTGCGATTGCTCCTGATGTTATGCGGCGGACCGTAGTCTCTCCCTCGATAGTGTTTCCCGAAGTGGAAAGTGGCTGTAAAATAAAAGATGTGCTGTGTGCAGAAGAAACGTTGAGGGTTCCTCCATTCTCGATTATAATGTGTCGAGCTATTAATAAACAATTAGCGGGGAAAGAGGTCGCACTCGGGGGTGAAAGTCGAAACATCACGATCCTTCCAACGGTAGTAAGGGTAGACGAGGATGGATCGGCCCCAATCTTGTTTTGCAATTTCAATCGCAATGAGGCGAAGGTAAAAAAGGGATTGGAAATAGAAGCCGAGACGAAATTTGAAGAAAAAGGCATACCGTATGTTAACGAAATTACTTCGGACGACGTAGAACTATGGCCCGAAAAACCGCCGGAAGAAACTCTTCTCTCCCTTTTTGATTTTGGAAATGTCCCCACGGAAGCTTTAGACGAAATGAAGTTGCTCATTTCAGAATTTTCGGACATATTTATGTATGGTAAAAACTCCCTGGGCTGCACGAACATTGTTAAACATTCCATTGAGGTAGATGACGTCAGACCGATCAAAAAACCGCCATATCGCGTTCCACACTCCCAGCGGACTGCCTTAGACAACTCCATCCGAGAAATGCTTGAGCAAGACATTATATCACATTCCACTAGCCCTTGGTCCGCTCCCATCATATTAGTTAAAAAAAAGATACCTGCCGGGGAACCCGTCCAATACCGCCCATGCATTGATTTCCGTGCATTGAATAGTGTGACTAAAAAGGAGGTATTCCCATTGCCTAATATAGATGAGACATTCGATCAGCTGGGAGGCTCGTGTTATTACTCTTTAATGGATTTGTGCAGTGGCTACTGGCAGGTGGAGATGGATGAAGATAGCAAGAAATATACCGCCTTCAGCACTCCACACGGCCATTTTGAGTGCAATAGAATGAGCTTTGGATTAGCCAATGCACCCTCCACCTTCATGCGCCTCATGACTAAAGTGTTAGATGGACTTATAAATCACGGATGTGTCTGCTACCTAGACGACATTCTCAAATATGATCGCACTTGGGAAGAGCACATCACGGGGTTACGCGAAATTTTTTCTAGGCTTAGAAAAGCCAATCTAAAACTCAAACCTAGGAAATGCTCCTTTTTTCAGAAAAGTGTTAAATTTTTAGGACATGTTCTTTCATGCAATGGATTTCAACCTGACGAGGAGAAAATCGAGGTCCTTCAAAAATTCCCAAAGCCAGTTAATGTTCAAACCATTCAGTCTTTCCTCGGTCTTGTGGGTTACTACCGAAAATTTATCCCAAATTTTGCTAAGATGTCCAAACCTCTAACCAAGTTAATCCGGAAAGATGCACAGTTCGTTTGGGGAGAGGAACAGCAGCAGGCTTTCGAACAGTTAAGACGTTGCATTAGCTCTCAACCCCTCCTCAAGTTCCCTGATTTTTCCAGGCCATTTACCCTCACTACTGATGCTTCCATTTACGCTCTCGGGAGCATCTTGTCTCAAGAGTTTGAGGACGGCGAACACCCCGTCGCGTGTGCCAGTCGGCAATTGCGCAAAGCAGAGACATCTTATTCGGCTACAGAGTTAGAGTGTCTCGCTGTAGTTGAAGGCATAAGGAAATTCCGAGTGTACCTTCTAGGGCAACGGTTTACTCTTTGTACGGACCACAAACCTCTGAAATGGCTATTAACACTCAAAGAACCGAAACCAAGACTAGCGCGATGGGTTATGGAGTTGAGCGAGTATTCATTTGACATCCAATACCGACCAGGAAAAGACATCTCTCACAGTGATGCGCTCTCGAGAATACCTCTTCCGATACATTCCATTGTTACGGATGATTTGCAGCCTATCTGGGAAAAAGAAAGAATAGCAAAAGAGCAATCCCGATGCCCAGAGCTGAAAGAATTCCACAACCTCGCAAGAAAAAACGACCCGCAGTTCTTTTACGATGACCATCATGTCCTTTATCGAGTTAATTTTAGATCGATTAGCCCCCAGTTCGCAGTCTGTGCTCCTAAGTCTATGAGAAACTATATCTTAAAGCGATGCCATGACACACCCCTAGCTGGTCACTGTGGATTTGATAAAACGCTGGAAATGGTGCAAAGGCACTTCCACTGGGATCACTGCTATTCGGATACACGTGCTTATATTCAAAATTGTTTAGACTGTAAGAAACGCAAAGGGCAGGCGCCACCAATTCCAATACAGCCAGTCACCGAAGCCACATACCCCTTAGAAAAATTAGCGTTGGACATAGTGG